>JAKCPI010002381.1:0-11443 GCA_023213315.1 Euborellia annulipes | reverse complement strand
AAAGATAAATCACACCTAAAAAAAGGAAACAAAAATCACCAAAAAACCCAAAAAGAAAAAAAAAAACCGACGGGTTGGGCTTTTTTTTAGCAAATAGAGCTGTTAAAAAACTCCTATGCAACTGAAGATGGCACAATTAAATTGGCCGAAAAGTTTTGCGAAAGAGAGGAGTTTGATTTAATAGAGGCTCCCTACCTGGCTGCATTCCTCTCTTCATCCCTTTATTTTTTTTACTTTCTCTTTTCCCATATGGAAATATATAGAGACAGAAAGTATTGCGATCATGTTAAAAATTCGATGTCGAGATTTTGATGCATATTCATGTTTTGGGGTTCCCTGAGTCCAAAAGATTGGTCTGTGAACAAAATAACTCAGATACCAAAAGAGCTAGGAGGTTGAAATTTTATATTTGAGTTAGGCATCCCCCTAAGAGGGGGGGAGAGAAAGAAGGGTAAGAGAAAGTTGTGTGCAGTGCGCCAGTCACTCCATACTTTTATTGATAAAAAATATAACCAATTTTTTTTAGATATGTTAAACTATTAGAATCAATATTATCGAATTTCTATCTTTATGTTTATATAAGTTGGCTCTTTTGACTCCATTCACACTTTTACAAATTTATTTGGTAGGTAAATAACTAACTTAAACAAGCAAATCAAAGTAAAAAAATTATATTTTAGTATGTTTTAAATCACTGGCATGTTTTTTTTTATTTCTAGATGGATGATAACAAATTTTTTTCGATTATTGGCAATGCTGATGGTTTTAGGCGCTGTGAGTATAAACTTATTTCTTCTTTGTTACTTTCCCCATCAACTCACCTATCAGGTTTGTTCTCTTCATCATGTCTCTGGTTACCAGATTTTTTACTAACTTAGAGATATTTTTTTTAGAGTATCCGTTTACACAATTCCTTATACAAAACGGATTGGATCAATGCGAATTATTATTATAAACGAATAATGCTTTTCTTTTATATTGGAATCTCCAAGCCTTTGTATTTAACAGCACAGAAGTTTGCTATTGTTTCATTGGATATGTGTGTTGCGGTAGGTGGCAGTTATATACACAATTTATAAAAATAGACATGGGCGTATTCAGCTCAAAACGGAAGGGGGCAACTTTTCTAATACCCATTTTATTATTTTATCAAATGCCACAACCTAGCTGGTCATAAAGATGGAGCATCCGTCCTTCTCACAGAAGGCGTGAATTTTTCAGTTTATTTATATTTTACTTTTGGAAGGGGGACATCTGCCCCCCCCTCTCCTGGATACGCCCATGCTTACAGACATAATATATTTCATATAGAGATAAAAACGATGGTGTAACTAGAGATTGGCCCAAAAATATCCCCCTCTAAAGCCCCTCGTCACATTACTAGATATGAGAAAGTAACAAGGGCGGATACAAGGGGGGGGTAAAGGGGGTAATTACCCCCTCCGAGATTTGAAAAAAATACTTTTTTTTCGAAAAAAAATTTATTTTTAATGTAAAATTTTAAAAATTAATACTCAAAAGTTTGATTTGTATTAATATTCTGGCAAACAAGTACAGAATGCGCCTTTAAATTACCGAAATTAAGAAAAAAATTGTGTGCTGTCCGACCAGTCACACCAGATTACCCCCCCCCCCCCCCGAGAAACACCTCTGGATCCGCCCTTGGAAAGTAATAATAATATTATTTCTTTTTCCAGGTTTTAAAAGCTGGATATTCCTTCTATACTATTATTCATCAAATATAAATAATTTTTTTTTTTAACCGAGAGAAGAAACTTAGTGGAGGGAGAAGGATGGGGGAATAAAAGTGATTTGGAAAGGAAAATAGAATAATGAATCTCTTGAATAATGAGTACGGTCAAGTAGATATTTTCTTTAGATCATTAAGTTTTGTGACTGCTATTTAATTTTCTTTCTCTGATTGTATTAATTTATTAGATGGCTGAGCTATTTTAAAATGTCATAGTTCTCATGGTAGGCTATATCAATTAATAATTGATATTATAAATAATTGATGAATTTACAACTAATTTACAGATGTATATTTGAGGCATGATTTTGAGTATTTATGCCCCTCGTAGGACTCATTTTCCTAATAATAAATACAATCTTTCCTTTGTCTTGCTTTAATAAACAACTACTCTCCCTTTTTCTTTTATAGAATCAAAGGCGTACCGAGACATTTGGGGGCCTGGGGCGTCACTAGAAGAGGGGGGTCTATATACATTTTGTATTTGTATTTTGAGGAGTACATTGAATTTTTTCGGAGGGAGGGGGGGGGGGGGGGGCGAACGCATTGTTAAGTATCCCCCTCCTCCATACACAAAAAATATTTTTAAAATACCGTATATCCCTGAACCCTGAGGGCCTTGGGGCCTCTCAAAGACAAATATTTGGGAACCTATGCCAGCTCGGAGCCTGGGGCAGACCCCCCCCCCTCGGAACGCCTCTGTATACAATCTAAATAAACTCACCAGTTCAATACATGCTAGGAATCATTGTATGTGCTGACAAGTAAAAATTGGTCCGATGATTTTATTTAAGCCATTTTGGATACTAAATGGCTTAAATAAGAATGCCTGGACCCCAATATATATATTCATAATAACGGTTATCGTATAAAATCTTATATAAGTTGCCGAAAAGACTGTGTCTATGTGTTTGTGAATGTGAGTGTGAATGGGAAAAATGTGTGTGTTTAAAAAAAAAAAAAAAAGTAAAAATTGAAATTTAAATCCTGAAAATAAAAAAGAATCTGAAAGAGATACTATATAGATATCTACATATTTTCAATTATTTTAAAGACCCAATAAATTGAAATATTGTTTTTAGACATAATATATATATTTTATAAAAAAAATACCAAATTGAAGTAAGCGGCCACTCCATTGAAGCTGCTGTGGATAGTCAGTAGCTTAACTAACTGGGGCGCAGGGGGCGCTTCCCCCCTACCCCCCACCCCAGGCCGCATAAATCCTTTGGCGCCGACATAGGCGCCCTAGGGCATCTAAGATAAAGCCCAGAGACGGTGATTTTATCATATTCTTTCTATAGATGGTCTAAAAAAATTAAAAGTTTTCTTTTAAAATTATAAACGACGCTCTAGTTGAGCTCCCCCCCCCTCCTCCCTCCCTCGCCCTCAAAGACTGGTCACGCAGCTGTGCATAGCACCGAGCTGCGCCCCTTGGACCCTCTTGCTCGCCTTTGCAAATTGATCAAATTTATTCTTGCTTACCGTTTGGAAATTTTGCTATTGCTCGCCTTCGGCCAGCAATTGCAAAATTTTAAAGCTTTAAATTTTCTCCTCTTTGACGCAACTTCCTTCTTCTGGCCAATCAGTTCCAATCAAATCCAATTTGTCAGTGGCGTCATTTGGACGAAAGGTAGCAGGGGGGCCCCCCAAAGGCTCTGATTTTTATAAAATTATATATTATTCTTTTAAATAAAATTTTTCAAAGTCTATCTAGTAGTATATAAACTGTACAAAATTAAACAATTAAATTAAATATCTTTTGGCCAAATTTGAGTACCTATTTGTTCAGGGACAGGGACAGGTGGTTTGCCGCTAGCACTTTATATTATACAGTAGTATGAGTATGATTTTGTTTACATGTACACAAACAGACACACACCACACGAACATATCCACTCAGAGCAGGCTCAGTGAGACCAGACAAATCTGATGTTAGAATCAGAATTTGAATATTCAAAGAATATATAAAGAAGGTAAAAATTTAAATTTTATAATTTTACCCTATAATTAAATTAAATATAAATAAATTTACCAAATAAAGTTAACAAATTGTATTTAAATTTATAATTATTATAATTTTATTTTAATCAAAAAATTATTCAATTAAGCAACCATTTTTCATTTTTATACTCTTTGAATTTCTAGTTTGAGTTTATTGAATTGACGTGTATTACATTAGTGAGTTTAATTATCTGTGTTAAATTAATGTTTTTAGTGTTTTTTTCCTACAAAGATAATTTGTTATTTTATTATTATTTGAAAAGGTGAGTTTTTATATATTTTAATAAAGATTATCCATATTATTTGTTTTGAGTAATAAAGGATAGTAGGCTATTACGGGTAGTTTATTACGTAATAGAATGGCATACATTCTCTCCTTTTAAAATTACTATAAATTTTATAAATTACAAGATTTATGTTAAATTATATTAAATAACTAAAATAAAGCTAACTTATTTAATCATATAGTAATTATAATTTAATTTTAATATCAAAAAAATTAAGATGCTATTTTTAATTTTTATATTCTTTGAATTTTCTTTATTGGCTCCATTGTTTATGAGTTTATCACAGTAGGATTTATTATATTAGTGATGATTTTATTTTATTTATTCATTTATGTTAAATTCATGTTTTTTTATGGTTTTTTTTGTATACCTAAAAAGTGAGTTTATATAAATATATTTTACAATTAGTTTTGATTGATAATTAGAATTAGTTTATGTTACAATCCTCCGTCGGAGGCAGCCAAAAACGATATAGTCTGATTAAATAATTTTCGAGATCTATTTATTTGAATAAGCTATTAATATTCAATAAATTCTTC
Source organism: Euborellia annulipes (assembly GCA_023213315.1). Classification (NCBI taxonomy): domain Eukaryota; kingdom Metazoa; phylum Arthropoda; class Insecta; order Dermaptera; family Anisolabididae; genus Euborellia; species Euborellia annulipes. The sequence goes on along the minus strand of JAKCPI010002381.1, from coordinate 6,863 downwards.
GATTCGATCTTGACCAGTCATAGATATATGTAACATATAATAATTATAATTAATTCCTCTGCTCATATGGGCTTTGGTGCTTACAGTAGGATACCACCCCGATGCTCTGGAAAGGCTTGAGATCCTGGGTTCGATTTCCGGCCATGGCTACTCTCACTTATGTGAAAAAGAAATACTCCGATTACTTGTCGATTATCGGAAAACGTTTTCGATGTAATTATTAAATTTTCAAATAATGGACAAGCAATCAAAGGATTTCATTTTTTAGCTGCCTCTGCTCTTCCCCTCCAATTGATTTTCACAGTCATCACTTATATTTTAGTAAATATTTTCCCAAAGAGAACCATTGACCATTAGACGATGATCTTTATTTCTGTGTTAGGGCTGTATAGGCAAGATTGTCATAATAAATATTTTGGAATAATTTTTTTTTTTTTTAATAGATAAGTTAAAACAAAACTATTAATATTCTCAAGGAAAGTATCGGAGCATAAAAGCCAGCATTTGATGGACTTGTCTCCCATCATCTTTAATTAGTAGATATTTCGACCGGCATCTCGCCTGGTCATTCATCATCAGTACAAAAAAATGATTTGGTAATTATTTTAAAATTTTTCGAGAAGCAGGGGACAGAAGTAAATGCGAGCGAGCAGTTTCATTCACGTCTTTCCCCTGCTCTGTGCCGGATTAAGCAAGATGGTTAAAGATGATGTGAGAGGAGTCTATCAAATACTGGCTTTTATTCTCCAATCCTTTTCTTATACAGTAGAACCTCGATAAGTTAAAGTTTAAGGGAAACGGTTAGAAATTTGAGTTATCGAGTTTTTTACTTATCGAGAGTTGAAGTTAGAGAGGTTATTGAATATAATTTTTAACGTACCGAGGTTTATTGACTTTGGGCACGTGAGTGAAAAAGGAATTTCGTTTGATCTATTTGTTTATTTAGAATAGTTTAGTTAAATATAAATTAAATTAATAGATTTATTTATTTACAAAAAAATCAGTAATTTTTTTCTGCTTCATGTATTTTTGATTTTCTGCATTAACTATTTTTTCGATGATATGTAAAGAAATACTTTAAGTTATAGAGGTCACCAAAATATTATTTTAAGTTATCGAGGGCTATGCTCAAAATATTTGTTTAAGTTACAGAGGTTTTGTTCTTTAAGTAATAGAGGTTTTACGCTGTCAAGGGAAGGGAATTGAAAAAATTTTTAAGTTACGGAGGTTTTGAACTTAGCGAGGTTTAACTTATCGAGGTTCTACTGTATATGTGATCCAGCTAAAAACTTTTAATATTAATTAATATTCTAATTCTTTTCTTTTGTCATATAGGCTTGGGCTCACACAGTTCGAAAAGACGTGCTTTTTGCAGGACATTTTGGTAAGTTACCATTTTTTGATCACCAAATTTTTTCGAAAGTTCTTTATAATCAGGCAGAAAATTAAAATTTTATATTATTACTTCAAATACATCGAAACAAAATAATTTATTTCTCTCTATATTTTTTTAAACAAAATTTTCAATCGAGTGTTAAAATTTAATCTCATAAAATGTTTTTTTTTTTTTTTTTTTAAATACTTTTGATATAATAATCCACACGAAGATTAAATAGTCTGCAATTTGATAATATGTAATTACTGGGTGCGGTCGAATATTTTACCTAGGGAGGAAGTATGACCTTCAGCAGCCTCGTAAAAAAAAATATTTAAAATATTTCAATGGGAACATAAATTAACTAGCTAGGTCGTCCGGTTTTGACAGTCCAATCAGTAGCAGGTTTAAATAGACTCAGATGCCGAAATTTAACTGGGGGAAATAACATATATATATTCAATGCACGAATGGAATGACAGAACAAATATTCAGGATTATATATTAGAAAAAAAAATCTATTTTTTTGAGAAGGGAAGAGAAAAGAACACCCGTGCAATTTTTACATGAAAGAAAGAGGGAGAGTGTTGTAATGAATATCTAGGGTGAAATAAAAAATTGAAAAAGAAAAAGAGAGGGATGTGAAAATCAATTTTATTTCAGGGAAGAAAAAATATTGCTTTGTCGCCGCTACCACCATCACCACCACCCTTCAAATGTTTCAACAACTTTGGAACAATATTGTTTAATAAAAGCTGAGGGAAAAAAAGAATAAGGGACTTTACCCTCCCTCTTTAGTTGTCTTTCTTTTGAGAAGTTATGAAATTATTGTTTTTGTTTATTAATATTTTCTCAAATTTACTTTATTCTTCGTGATATATTGTCTGGATCAGATTAAAATAGCAATTTTTGTATATTTCTTCTCTGATTTGATGTTTTTTAAGTGAAAAATCGATTTTGTTGAATTTCGTCTTGAAAATTCTAGTGCATGGCATCCAACATGACGCAGAGCTGTAATAAATGCGATCATTATATCGAGCCCTGGTGCGAGATAAAATGCGCCTTAGATTTTTTCTTATGTTTCTATAAAGAGAAAATATTCTTTATCTACACTTTACTTTTTTTATCTATGTTTTTTTTTTATTTATTAAAGAACTTTTTCGGCATCTAAGGCTAATTAGATACAGTCTCTATTTATTTCAATTGGTAACCAATCAGGCCTACCAAGAGGCTAATATATAAGGAGTAATTATTGCATTCATGTTAAAATGTCAAGATTTTGATGGAAATATGCAGTTTGAGTCCAAAAATGGTCTGTCTGTCTGTTTGTGTGTGAAAACAAAATATCTCCAATATCTCTCTTCTTTCCGGGTAGTCCAAATGACAAAATTTTTATTAAATTTCAATTAGGCCTAAGGTTTTTTTCGGCATCAAAGGCCATTTAGACTCCGTCTCTATTTATTCCAATTGGATTTGTAACTAATCCAATTGAAATAAATTTCTGTCGCATGCAAACCCTTCGAGGGTTGGAACCCACCAGAGACAGAAACTCTACCATTGGGCCAAGGTTGACTTAATTTTTCTTACGCGGGTAAGGGCCCTTTTTCTAATATATGATGATGACATCATATACTCCTTAAGTGGAGTTGCTGAAGTAGAATTACTTAAAAAAAGAAGACGCTATATTTTCAGCAAATTTTTATTAATTAAGGTGTTTATTTCGAAATATTTCGGAAACCTAATGGCACATCCCTCATCAGAGGATTTCACCTATTCCACCATCTAGCCCCGACAGGGCAACAGATTTAGCCCCAGGGCCACATAAAAATACGCCCTCCCCCTCCCCTATAAGTTTTTTTTATAATGCAAAAGGTTATTATGACCAACAATTTTTTGACACAGTTATACATTTAAATAAAAAAAAAGTTATTTAAAAATTTGTTAAAATTCCTAAACAGAAATAATACCGTACATAATAATACCTAAACAGTTTTTGTAAAATTTCTCTCCCCGCCTTGTTTGCCTTGTGTAATGCAAAATTGTTAAATATAGATTCCAAATCAACTTTCCTAGTTAAATCTGTTTCAACAGCTAGAACACCCAGACTTTATAATCCTGATGCCCGAAATATTAATATTTGAAATATTCACCTTATATTTAATAAATATTTGCTGAAAATTTAGCATCTTTTTTTATTAAGATGGTATGTAATGCCATATATAGGCCTATATATATATTCTATAAACCTTAAATTCTCTGCTATTGGTGAATTTTTTAAAATTTCATTTTATAATTGACAAATCAATACAATAAATATAAATAAAGTGACTCTAAATGGCCCTAGTAGCCGAGAGGGCAAATAAAATTCATCAATGAATTTAAACATGTCATAAATATTATTTTAATGATTTAATAAAATTAATTATTGTATTTTTCAGATACCTCTACGGTATTAAGAAGAAGTGATTTCTCTCCTCTTCTCTATTTATGTCCCAACAAAAGTGAATCTTCGAGTTTCAAGCTGTGTAGGTCGTCCAACCATCAGGCAGCTCGCTACATCATCATCACCACTCACCGTGAGGAGGTCATTTTTGTGAGTCGAAATTTTTTTTTTCTTAAAGTTTATTTTATATCAATAATTTAATTTTGCCGAAACAATATTTGATTTTTCAAAATCGTTAAACTCGTTCGACTACTTGATCAAGGAAAAAAAAAAAACTTGAAAAATATCAACTTTTAATCGTGATTTTCAAAAAAATTTTTTTCTGCATTTTAAACAATTCTCCCTATATTAATTATTTACTATACAAATGATCGAGGCACATTTATTTATACCATTTGGTATCTAAATGATTTAAAGATCGTGATTTAAAAAAAAACAATAAGAGAAGAAAAAGACTTATAGAAGAAAGAACAGAGGAAGGAGGAAAGACATACCATAAAGAAAACAAGGAACAAAAAACAAGAAAAAATAAAGGAAAAAGAGAAGTGGGCGTGAGTTTGAAAGGAAAAAGAAGAAAAGAAATGAATAGAGAGTAAAATAATTGAACTTTTAAAATTGTTGCTTGGAAAATCATCATCTATATAAAAATGAAATGGGAAAAATGTATGTAAATATGTATGTATACGTTCTATAGAAATCCACAATTTTCAATGAATCCATTTGAAATTAAGTACCCCTATAGTACATGGACCAGGGAGTAACGTAGTAATAATTTGAATCTCTTAAATATTTTGAAAAATTAATTATAATCAAATTTCTTCAATATGGCAACACAAAATAGACAAGTTGGTTTGAAAATTAGATATACAGTATATGCTCTTTATATAGTTGCTCTGTGAAACAGATTTCTGGGATTGTGACTATGGCCCGGGGGGGGGGGGGCAGCAGTTGAAAAACGAAGAGAGCACGCATACGACTAATCCTTCAACCAGTCATAAATAGACCCTTATGTGCTGTGCACAGTCGGTAGGCTCGCGTGAATTCAAGCTTCCTTAACATCTTAACACTTGCATTGCAACAAGAAATAATCCAAATTGGCAATAAACTTGTCCGCCCGCCAGAGGCGCAGTCCCCTGGCTAGGCGGCTTTTTTTTTTCCTCCCCTTTCCCCGGCCCATACCCCCCCCCCCCCCCCCCACCCCCTCTAGGCGGAAAGTCACCCGAAGACGGGCTTTGCGACTAGATATTATATATAAAGCGCTAGCCACTGACTTCTGTTTTATGTGCCTGTGAACCACTCTCTCTAGCCGATTGGCCAGAGTTAGTTTAGGCTGAACGCACACCAATTGAGCAAAAACGTTTTCGAACAAATCATTTTTGACTAATCGTGCCTAAAACTGTTTTTTCAATGCTTTTCTATGGGTCAACGCACACCGAGGAGGCAAAACACAAATGGACATGATTCGACAAAATATTTTGTCATTGAGCGTTTTGCTCAATCGGTGTGCGTTGGCATTGAGAAAAACGTTTTGCTCTTGGACAAAATGTTTTGTCCGAAAACGTTTTGCTTAATTAGTGTGCGTTCAACCTTAGAGGAAGTGGAGTCAGTGAGAGAAATTTAAAACTTTAAGTCAGAGAGGGAAATTTACTTTACCACTTGTAATATTATATGAGGCATTTAATGCTCTTCCAAGTGAAATCAAATCATGTCCAAATGTCATCATTTTCAAAAAAAGACTTAAAACCCACCTCCTGAAACAGCCCCTATATAGTGTTGGTGAATATTTTGACTTCAAAATAGTGATGTACCCCTTGTATGTGTATTGTTTATTGTTTTTGTATTTTTTTTTTTCTCTTTTTATGACGCTTCCATACACAGCAATTGTGTCTTTAGGAGGAAAAGGATTAAATAAATAAATAAATAAATAAATAAAAATTAATTAGTGCTCTTTTTTTACTTTTTCTCGCATACGAAATTGAGAAAGGATTGTAATCGTCAAAAAAAATTCACCCTCGAGTTTTTAATATTTCGCAAAGTTTTAGACCTGCTTGAGTCAAAAATTATATTTGTGTGTGTGTGTTTGTGTGGTCACATTTGACGATCTGACTGCTTGCGCAAATGTTGTATATTCACATTTTGTCCTCAAAATTGTTTGAAGCTCACTTTACTCTTGTACTTTATAGGGAAGATAAGGAGAAATGGTTTCCCTGGTAACTAAATATAAATATTTTCCCATGTTTATACTTGAATTTTAATATATAGGCGGAAACTAAATATATTTCGACACAAAAAAATCTGGTGTGGCAAGCACAGACACTTTCTTTTACAGAAGGTAAGAGAAAGTTGTGTGCTGTGCGACCTGTCACACCAGATTTTTACCTTTTAGTTGTCATTTATTATGACAAAATGTCTCTTGTCAAAGAATCTAAAAATACTATCTGTTTTATTCTAATCAATCATTCATAATGAAAATAAATTATTTGTAATATTAGACAGGGGTAGAATGAAGTTGTCAAATTTCTTCCCACTAAATGTGAATAATTGTATCCTCTCTCTCTCTCTCTCTCTCTCTATTCGGGGTTTTCCTGGAACTTGTCTCTCTCTATTTATTTTAGAATACAGGACAGACGGAGGTCAATTGGACAAATATCAATACAAACGATGATTAATTAATCACAATTATTCTATTAGACCTATATATATAATTTTTTTTATCGTAAATACGTCTTTAAAAATGAATTAATTTTATCTTAAAGATAATAATTTTGATTCCGATTGATCCCTTTTCTCTAATTTCTTGTTTAGAATATAAAATTACATATTTATAGTTTAGCCCCTTTTAATAAGATAGCCAAATATACAGGTTTGTATTTTGGTTGCCTATTTGACAGGCGCTTTTGATTAATTCTCGCTTTTGGTGATTCTCGACATTTTAGGGTTTTTTTTTTAAAGTTATGATGTAAAAGTGAATGGTATAATTTAAAATAAAACGAGATCCTCGACGAATTGGCTCTTGCTTAACGTAATATTGTAAATACATTCAGT
>JAKCPI010002380.1:0-14301 GCA_023213315.1 Euborellia annulipes | reverse complement strand
CGCCTGATACAAAATGGCGCTGCGGCATCTTACCCCCGCGCCTCGGGACAGACGCCGCATTTAGGTTGTGGGACAGATGCCGCAAACAAACAATAACTACCTGAGCTGATATTCTCTGTTTGGGACTTGTTATTTTATTAGGTCAAGGTTGATTATGCACTAAAGTCAGTCGTTGTATTTCAGGAAATGCCCCGAACAAGAGTTAGGATCTCAAATAGAGGACAATGGGGTGAAAGTGATCTTCTAGAAGCTGTAAAGCTCATTAAAGAAGACAATTATGCTATACGTGAGGCAGCTCGAAAAACAGGAGTTCCAGAACGAACAATCAGAAGGAGAATGACAAACAATACACTTTAATGACAGACAATAACTTTAAGAAATCAGGTTGCGGACCTCAATCCTACTTAGGAGTAGAGACTGAAAAAAAAAATTGTTAACCACATAAAAATACTTCAAGAATGTAGGTTCTCACCTACGCCAATTCATGTTAGAGAACCTTAGTTTAAAATTGCTACTGAAATGAAACTACCGAAAAAATTCAATATGGACAGGGAAAAGCTCGTCGTGACTGGTTTCGTTCCTTTATGGACAGAAATCCAACACTCAGCGTTCATAAAGCAGAAAATCTTTCAGTAGCAAGGGTTTTTCTTTCCATTTCATGTAGGCTATTGAATAAGATGTAATAAATTTTTTGTTTCCGTATTTCACTAGCCCGTTTTAGCTTATTCTCCCATAAGCCATCTGTCCCAGCCCACTGCGGCATCTGACCCACCCCTAAAAATAGTTGTAAAAAAACATGTTTTAGAAATACATACAAATTTCACTTTAAAAACAATTAGATAAATTATTTTGTACTAATTTTGGTTGCTCAAAGGTTCAAAATATAAGTTGTTACGGTTGGTTTAGTATTTTGAAGGCTCTAAAATTTATGACAAATTAACAAAAAAAGTGCGGCGTCTGTCCCGACTTTACCCTATATTAACATCAAAGATAAATCACACCTAAAAAAAGGAAACAAAAATCACCAAAAAACCCAAAAAGAAAAAAAAACCGACGGGTTGGGCTTTTTTTTAGCAAATAGAGCTGTTAAAAAACTCCTATGCAACTGAAGATGGCACAATAAAATTGGCCGAAAAGTTTTGCGAAAGAGGAGTTTGATTTAATAGAGGGTCCCTACCTGGCTGCATTCCTCTTCATCCCTTTATTTTTTTACTTTCTCTTACCCTATATATGAAATATATAGAGACAGAAAGTATTGCGATCATGTTAAAAATTCGACGTCGAGATTTTGATGCATATTCATGTTTTGAGGTTCCCTGAGTCCAAAAGATTGGTCTGTGAACAAAATAACTCAGATACCAAAAGAGCTAGGAGGTTGAAATTTTATATTTGAGTTAGGCATCCCCCTAAGAGGGGGGGGGGGGAGAAAGAAGGGTAAGAGAAAGTTGTGTGCTGTGCGCCAGTCACTCCATACTTTTTATTGATAAAAAATATAACCAATTTTTTTTTAGATATGTTAAACTATTAGAATCAATATTATCGAATTTCTATCTTTATGTTTATATAAGTTGGCTCTTTTTGACTCCATTCACACTTTTACAAATTTATTTGGTAGGTAAATAACTAACTTAAACAAGCAAATCAAAGTAAAAAAATTATATTTTAGTATGTTTTAAATCACTGGCATGTTTTTTTTATTTCTAGATGGATGATAACAAATTTTTTCGATTATTGGCAATGCTGATGGTTTTAGGCGCTGTGAGTATAAACTTATTTCTTCTTTGTTACTTTCCCCATCAACTCACCTATCAGGTTTGTTCTCTTCATCATGTCTCTGGTTACCAGATTTTTTACTAACTTAGAGATATTTTTTTTTAGAGTATCCGTTTACACAATTCCTTATACAAAACGGATTGGATCAATGCGAATTATTATTATAAACGAATAATGCTTTTCTTTTATATTGGAATCTCCAAGCCTTTGTATTTAACAGCACAGAAGTTTGCTATTGTTTCATTGGATATGTGTGTTGCGGTAGGTGGCAGTTATATACACAATTTATAAAAATAGACATGGGCGTATTCAGCTCAAAACGGAAGGGGGCAACTTTTCTAATACCCATTTTATTATTTTATCAAATGCCACAACCTAGCTGGTCATAAAGATGGAGCATCCGTCCTTCTCACAGAAGGCGTGAATTTTTCAGTTTATTTATATTTTACTTTTGGAAGGGGGACATCTGCCCCCCCCTCTCCTGGATACGCCCATGCTTACAGACATAATATATTTCATATAGAGATAAAAACGATGGTGTAACTAGAGATTGGCCCAAATATCCCCCTCTAAAGCCCCTCGTCACATTACTAGATATGAGAAAGTAACAAGGGCGGATACAAGGGGGGGGGGGGTAAAGGGGGTAATTACCCCCTCCGAGATTTGAAAAAAATACTTTTTTTTCGAAAAAAAATTTATTTTTAATGTAAAATTTTAAAAATTAATACTCAAAAGTTTGATTTGTATTAATATTCTGGCAAACAAGTACAGAATGCGCCTTTAAATTACCGAAATTAAGAAAAAATAGTGTGTTGTGCGACGAGTCACACCAGATTACCCCCCCCCGAGAAACACCTCTGGATCCGCCCTTGGAAAGTAATAATAATATAGTAGATAGGAAAAGGTAATAATAATATTATTTCTTTTTCCAGGTTTTAAAAGCTGGATATTCCTTCTATACTATTATTCATCAAATATAAATAATTTTTTTTTAACCGAGAGAAGAAACTTAGTGGAGGGGGAAGGATGGGGGGAATAAAAGTAATTTGGAAAGGAAAATAGAATAATGTATCTCTTGAATAATGAGTACGGTCAAGTAGATATTTTCTTTAGATCATTAAGTTTTGTGACTGCTATTTAATTTTCTTTCTCTGATTGTATTAATTTATTAGATGGCTGAGCTATTTTAAAATGTCATAGTTCTCATGGTAGGCTATATCAATTAATAATTGATGAATTTACAACTAATTTACAGATGTATATTTGAGGCATGATTTTGAGTATTTATGCCCCTCGTAGGACTCATTTTCCTAATAATAAATACAATCTTTCCTTTGTCTTGCTTTAATAAACAACTACTCTCCCTTTTTCTTTTATAGAATCAAAGGCGTACCGAGACATTTGGGGGCCTGGGGCGTCACTAGAAGAGGGGGTCTATATACATTTTGTATTTGTATTTTGAGGAGTATATTGAATTTTTTCGGAGGAAGGGGGGGGGGGGCGAACGCATTGTTAAGTATCCCCCTCCTCCATACACAAAAATATTTTTAAAATACCGTATATCCCTGAACCCTGAGGGCCTTGGTGCCTCTCAAAGACAAATATTTGGGAACCTATGCCAGCTCGGAGCCTGGGGCAGACCCCCCCCTCGGAACGCCTCTGTATACAATCTAAATAAACTCACCAGTTCAATACATGCTATGAATCATTGTATGTGCTGACAAGTAAAAATTGGTCCGATGATTTTATTTAAGCCATTTTGGATACCAAATGGCTTAAATAAGAATGCCTGGACCCCAATATATATATTCATAATAACGGTTATCGTATAAAATCTTATATAAGTTGCCGAAAAGACTGTGTCTATGTGTTTGTGAATGTGAGTGTGAATGGGAAAAATGTGTGTGTTTAAAAAAAAAAAAAAGTAAAAATTGAAATTTAAATCCTGAAAATAAAAAAGAATCTGAAAGAGATACTATATAGATATCTACATATTTTCAATTATTTTAAAGACCCAATAAATTGAAATATTGTTTTTAGACATAATATATATATTTTATAAAAAAAATACCAAATTGAAGTAAGCGGCCACTCCATTGAAGCTGCTGTGGATAGTCAGTAGCTTAACTAACTGGGGCGCAGCGGGCGCTTCCCCCCTACCCCCCACCCCAGGCCGCATAAATCCTTTGGCGCCGACATAGGCGCCCTAGGGCATCTAAGATAAAGCCCAGAGACGGTGATTTTATCATATTCTTTCTATAGATGGTCTAAAAAAATTAAAAAGTTTTCTTTTAAAATTATAAAACGGCGCCCTAGTTGAGCTCCCCCTCCCCCCCTCCCTCCCTCCCCTCGCCCTCAAAGACTGGTCACGCAGCTGTGCATAGCACCGAGCTGCGCCCCCTGGACCCTCTTGCTCGCCTTTGCAAATTGATCAAATTTATTCTTGCTTACCGTTTGGAAATTTTGCTATTGCTCGCCTTCGGCCAGCAAATGCAAAATTTTAAAGCTTTAAATTTTCTCCTCTTTGACGCAACTTCCTTCTATTCTGGCCAATCAGTTCCAATCAAATCCAATTTGTCAGTGGCGTCATTTGGACGAAAGGTAGCAGGGGCCGCCCAACCGCACGAGTCCGAAAGGGGGAAAAAATAAGGTAAAATTTATTTAAAAAAATTAAATAATTTTAATTAGTTAAAAAAAAAAAAAAACAAATAAATATATTTAAAAATTTTAAATATTTAAATTAAAATTTTAATTTAATTAAATTAAAAAAAAAATAATATTTTTATTGTGATAAAATATAAAAAATTTAGAAAATAAGAGAAAATTAATTTTTTTTTAATTTTATTTTAATTTAGAAAAATAAATTTTTAAAAAAAAAAAAAAATCATTTTTAAAAAAAAAAAAAAAAAAAAAAAGAAAATTTTCCCCCCCCTCCCCCCCCAAAAGGAGGCGGGGGGGGGAAAGGCCCCCTCCCCCCCCCCGGTCCGGCCCCCAAGAGGAGGGGGGCCCCCAAAGGCTCTGATTTTTATAAAATTATATATTATTCTTTTAAATAAAATTTTTCAAAGTCTATCTAGTAGTATATAAACTGTACAAAATTAAACAATTAAATTAAATATCTTTTGGCCAAATTTGAGTACCTATTTGTTCAGGGACAGGGACAGGTGGTTTGCCGCTAGCACTTTATATTATACAGTAGTATGAGTATGATTTTGTTTACATGCACACAAACAGACACACACCACACGAACATATCCACTCAGAGCAGGCTCAGTGAGACCAGACAAATCTGATGTTAGAATCAGAATTTGAATATTCAAAGAATATATAAAGAAGGTAAAAATTTAAATTTTATAATTTTACCCTATAATTAAATTAAATATAAATAAATTTACCAAATAAAGTTAACAAATTGTATTTAAATTTATAATTATTATAATTTTATTTTAATCAAAAAATTATTCAATTAAGCAACCATTTTTCATTTTTATACTCTTTGAATTTCTAGTTTGAGTTTATTGAATTGACGTGTATTACATTAGTGAGTTTAATTATCTGTGTTAAATTAATGTTTTTAGTGTTTTTTTCCTACAAAGATAATTTGTTATTTTATTATTATTTGAAAAGGTGAGTTTTTATATATTTTAATAAAGATTATCCATATTATTTGTTTTGAGTAATAAAGGATAGTAGGCTATTACGGGTAGTTTATTACGTAATAGAATGGCATACATTCTCTCCTTTTAAAATTACTATAAATTTTATAAATTCCAAGATTTATGTTAAATTATATTAAATAACTAAAATAAAGCTAACTTATTTAATCATATAGTAATTATAATTTAATTTTAATATCAAAAAAATTAAGATGCTATTTTTTATTTTTATATTCTTTGAATTTTCTTTATTGGCTCCATTGTTTATGAGTTTATCACAGTAGGATTTATTATATTAGTGATGATTTTATTTTATTTATTCATTTATGTTAAATTCATGTTTTTTTATGGTTTTTTTTTGTATACCTAAAAAGTGAGATGTAAGTAGTGGCTGTGTATGTTCAATTCCAGGTGGGATGTGGCCAGAGGTAGAATTAGTTTAAATGCTTACAATCCTCCGTCGAGACGGTCGGCCAAATTACTATTAAACCATCTCTCAGTCTTTTCTAATTAATACATATATATAATATATAAACAGTTGTTAAATTACTTCAATTCGATCTTGACCTCAAAATTGTATTATAATTATTTACAATTAGTATATTTATGCTCAGAGTTGGTCGGGTGATATTCAATACATTGTTTTAAAATAGAATACTATTGTTGACGTATGTATAAACAATAGTATTCTATTTTAAAACAATGTATATGAATTATCACCCGACCAACTCTGAATACTATTGTTGACGTATGTATAAACAATAGTATTCTATTTTAAAACAATGTATATGAATTATCACCCGACCAACTCTGAGCATAAATATACTAATTGTAAATAATTATAATACAATTTTCTTAAGTAAGTTAACAACTGTTTATATTTATATGTATGTATTTTAGAAAGGACTGAGGATGGTTTATAGTAAATAAACCGAAACGTCTCCGGCTGATTGGTAAAGCATTCAGACTAAAAAGTGAGTTTATATAAATATATTTTACAATTAGTTTTGATTGATAATTAGAATTAGTTTATGTTACAATCCTCCGTCGGAGGCAGCCAAAAACGATATAGTCTGATTAAATAATTTTCGAGATCTATTTATTTGAATAAGATATTAATATTCAATAAATTCTTCGATTCGATCTTGACCAGTCATAGATATATGTAACATATAATAATTATAATTAATTCCTCTGCTCATATGGGCTTTGGTGCTTACAGTAGGATACCACCCCGATGCTCTGGAAAGGCTTGAGATCCTGGGTTCGATTTCCGGCCATGGCTACTCTCACTTATGTGAAAAAGAAATACTCCGATTACTTGTCGATTATCGGAAAACGTTTTCGATGTAATTATTAAATTTTCAAATAATGGACAAGCAATCAAAGGATTTCATTTTTTAGCTGCCTCTGCTCTTCCCTCCAATTGATTTTCACAGTCATCACTTATATTTTAGTAAATATTTTCCGAAAGAGAACCATTGACCATTAGACGATGATCTTTATTTCTGTGTTAGGGCTGTATAGGCAAGATTGTCATAATAAATATTTTGGAATAATTTTTTTTTTTTTAATAGATAAGTTAAAACAAAACTATTAATATTCTCAAGGAAAGTATCGGAGCATAAAAGCCAGCATTTGATGGACTTGTCTCCCATCATCTTTAATTAGTAGATATTTCGACCGGCATCTCGCCTGGTCATTCATCATCAGTACAAAAAAATGATTTGGTAATTATTTTAAAATTTTTCGAGAAGCAGGGGACAGAAGTAAATGCGAGCGAGCAGTTTCATTCACGTCTTTCCCCTGCTCTGTGCCGGATTAAGCAAGATGGTTAAAGATGATGTGAGAGGAGTCTATCAAATACTGGCTTTTATTCTCCAATCCTTTTCTTATATATGTGATCCAGCTAAAAACTTTTAATATTAATTAATATTCTAATTCTTTTCTTTTGTCATATAGGCTTGGGCTCACATAAAAGACGTGCTTTTTGCAGGACATTTTGGTAAGTTACCATTTTTTGATCACCAAATTTTTTCGAAAGTTCTTTATAATCAGGCAGAAAATTAAAATTTTATATTATTACTTCAAATACATCGAAACAAAATAATTTATTTCTCTCTATATTTTTTTAAACAAAATTTTCAATCGAGTGTTAAAATTTAATCTCATAAAATGTTTTTTTTTTTTTTTTTTTTTTAAATACTTTTGATATAATAATCCACACGAAGATTAAATAGTCTGCAATTTGATAATATGTAATTACTGGGTGCGGTCGAATATTTTACCTAGGGAGGAAGTATGACCTTCAGCAGCCTCGTAAAAAAAAAATATTTAAAATATTTCAATGGGAACATAAATTAACTAGCTAGGTCGTCCGGTTTTGACAGTCCAATCAGTAGCAGGTTTAAATAGACTCAGATGCCGAAATTTAACTGGGGGAAATAACATATATATATTCAATGCACGAATGGAATGACAGAACAAATATTCAGGATTATATATTAGAAAAAAAATCTATTTTTTTGAGAAGGGAAGAGAAAAGAACACCCGTGCAATTTTTACATGAAAGAAAGAGGGAGAGTGTTGTAATGAATATCTAGGGTGAAATAAAAAATTGAAAAAGAAAAAGAGAGGGATGTGAAAATCAATTTTATTTCAGTGAAGAAAAAATATTGCTTTGTCGCCGCTACCACCATCACCACCACCCTTCAAATGTTTCAACAACTTTGGAACAATATTGTTTAATAAAAGCTGAGGAAAAAAAAAAGAATAAGGGACTTTACCCTCCCTCTTTAGTTGTCTTTCTTTTGAGAAGTTATGAAATTATTGTTTTTGTTTATTAATATTTTCTCAAATTTACTTTATTCTTCGTGATATATTGTCTGGATCAGATTAAAATAGCAATTTTTGTATATTTCTTCTCTGATTTGATATTTTTTAAGTGAAAAATCGATTTTGTTGAATTTCGTCTTGAAAATTTTGGGGCATGGCATCCAACATGACGCAGAGCTGTAATAAATGCGATCATTATATCGAGCCCTGGTGCGAGATAAAATGCTTCTTGGATTTTTTCTTATGTTTCTATAAAGAGAAAATATTCTTTATCTACACTTTACTTTTTTTATCTATGTTTTTTTTTTATTTATTAAAGATCTTTTTCGGCATCTAAAGCTAATTAGATCCAGTCTCTATTTATTTCAATTGGTAACCAATCAGGCCTACCAAGAGGCTAATATATAAGGAGTAATTATTGCATTCATGTTAAAATGTCAAGATTTTGATGAAAATATGCAGTTTGAGTCCAAAAATGGTCTGTCTGTCTGTTTGTGTGTGAAAACAAAATATCTTAAATATCTCTCTTCTTTCCGGGTAGTCCAAATGACAAAATTTTTATTAAATTTCAATTAGGCCTAAGGTTTTTTTCGGCATCAAAGGCCATTTAGACTCCGTCTCTATTTATTCCAATTGGATTTGTAACTAATCCAATTGAAATAAATTTCTGTCGCATGCAAACCCTTCGAGGGTTAGAACCCACAAGAGACAGAAACTCTACCATTGGGCCAAGGTTGACTTAATTTTTCTTACGCGGGTAAGGGCCCTTTTTCTAATATATGATGATGACTTCATATACTCCTTAAGTGGAGTTGCTGAAGTTGAATTACTTAAAAAAAGAAGACGCTAAATTTTCAACAAATTTTTATTAATTAAGGTGTTTATTTCGAAATATTTCGGAAATCTAATGGCACTCCCTCTTCAGTGGATTTCACCTATTCCACCATCTAGGACCGACAGGGCAACAGATTTAGCCCCAGGGCCACATAAAAATACGCCCTCCCCCCTTCCCTATAAGTTTTTTTTATAATGCAAAAGGTTATTATGACCAACAATTTTTTGACACAGTTATACATTTAAATAAAAAAAAAGCCCTCGGGGCTTGGTGTAGGGGTTAGAGTGCTAACCTCGTATACCGAACGTCGCGGGTTCGGACCCCAGGCAGTCCGATGATTTTATTTAAGCCAATTGGATACCAAATGGCTTAAATAAGAATGCCTGGACCCCAAATAATATATATTCATAACGGTTATCGTCAAAAGTCTTAAATGGCCTAAGTTGCCGAAAAGACTGTGTGAATGTGTGGGTGCATGTGAGTGTGAATGAGAAAAAAGTGTGAATGTTTAAAAAAAAAAAAAAAATAAATAAAAAATAAAAATAAAAAAAAGTTATTTAAAAATTTGTTAAAATTCCTAAACAGAAATAGACTAATACCGTACATAATAATACCTAAACAGTTTTTGTAAAATTTCTCTCCCCGCCTTGTTTGCCTTGTGTAATGCAAAATTGTTAAATATAGATTCTAAATCAACTTTCCTAGTTAAATCTGTTTCAACAGCTAGAACACCCAGACTTGATAATCCTGATGCCCGAAATATTAATATTTGAAATATTCACCTTATATTTAATAAATATTTGCTGAAAATTTAGCATCTTCTTTTTTATTAAGATGGTATGTAATGCCATATATAGGCCTATATATATATTCTATAAACCTTGAATTCTCTGCTATTGGTGAATTTTTTAAAATTTCATTTTATAATTGACAAATCAATACAATAAATATAAATAAAGTGACTCTAAATGGCCCTAGTAGCCGAGAGGGCAAATAAAATTCATCAATGAATTTAAACATGTCATAAATATTATTTTAATTATTTAATAAAATTAATTATTGTATTTTTCAGATACCTCTACGGTATTAAGAAGAAGTGATTTCTCTCCTCTTCTCTATTTATGTCCCATCAAAAGTGAATCTTCGAGTTTCAAGCTGTGTAGGTCGTCCAACCATCAGGCAGCTCGCTACATCATCATCACCACTCACCATGAGGAGGTCATTTTTGTGAGTCGAAATTTTTTTTTTCTTAAAGTTTATTTTATAATTTAATTTTGACGAGGCAATATTTGATTTTTCAAAATCGTTAAACTCGTTCGACTACTTGATCAAGGAATAAAAAATAACTTGAAAAATATCAACTTTTAATCGTGATTTTCAAAATTTTTTTTTTTCTGCATTTTAAACAATTCTCCCTATATTAATTATTTACTATACAAATGATTGAGGCACATTTATTTATACCATTTGGTATCTAAATGATTTAAAGATCGTGATTTAAAAAAAAAAAACAATCAGAGAAGAAAAAGACTTATAAAAGAAAGAAAGAAGGAAGGAGGAAAGACATACCATAAAGAAAACAAGGAACAAAAAACAAGAAAAAATAAAGGAAAAAAAGAAGTGGGCGAGAGTTTGAAAGGAAAAAGAAGAAAAGAAATGAATAGAGAGTAAAATAATTGAACTTTTAAAATTGTTGCTTGGAAAATCATCATCTATATAAAAATGAAATGGGAAAAATGTATGTAAATATGTATGTATACGTTCTATAGAAATCCACAATTTTCAATGAATCCATTTGAAATTAAGTACCCCTATAGTACATGGACCAGGGAGTAACGTAGTAATAATTTGAATCTCTTAAATATTTTGGAAAATTAATTATAATCAAATTTCTTCAATATGGCAACACAAAATAGACAAGTTGGTTTGGAAATTAGATATACAGTATATGCTCTGTATATAGTTGCTCTGTGAAACAGATTTCTGGGATTGTGACTATGGCCCCGGGGGGGGGGGGGCAGCAGTTGAAAAACGAAGAGAGCACGCATACGACTAATTCAACCAGTCATAAATAGACCCTTATGTGCTGTGCACAGTCGGTAGGCTCGCGTGAATTCAAGTTCCTTAACATCTTAACACTTGCATTGCAACAAGAAATAATCCAAATTGGCAATAAACTTGTCCGCCCGCCAGAGGCGCAGTTCCCTGGCTAGGCGGAAAGTCACCCGAAGACGGGCTTTGCGACTAGTTACTATATATAAAGCGCTAGCCACTGACTTCTGTTTTATGTGCCTGTGAACCACTCTCTCTAGCCGATTGGCCAGAGTTAGTTCAGGCTGAACGCACACCAATTGAGCAAAAACGTTTTCGAACAAATCATTTTTGACTAATCGTGCCTAAAACTGTTTTTTCAATGCTTTTCTATGGGCCAACGCACACTGAGGAGGCAAAACACAAATGGACATCATTCGACAAAATATTTTGTCATTGAGCGTTTTGCTCAATCGGTGTGCGTTGGCATTGAGAAAAACGTTTTGCTCTTGGACAAAATGTTTTGTCCGAAAACGTTTTGCTTAATTTGTTTGCGTTCAGCCTTAGAGGAAGTGGAGTCAGTGAGAGAAATTTAAAACTTTAAGTCAGAGAGGGAAATTTACTTTACCACTTGTAATATTATATGAGGCATTTAATGCTTTTCCAAGTGAAATCAAATCATGTCCAAATGTCATCATTTTCAAAAAAAAGACTTAAAACCCACCTCCTGAAACAGCCCCTATATAGTGTTGGTGAATATTTTGACTTAAAATAGTGATGTACCCCTTGTATGTGTATTGTTTATTGTTTTTGTATTTTTTTTTTCCTCTTTTTATGACGCTTCCATACACAGCAATTGTGTCTTTAGGAGGAAAAGGATTAAATAAATAAATAAAAATTAATTAGTGCCCTTTTTTACTTTTTCTCGTATACGAAATTGAGAAAGGATTGTAATCGTCAAAAAAATTCACCCTCGAGTTTTTAATATTTCGCAAAGTTTTAGACCTGCTTGAGTCAAAAATTATATTTGTGTGTGTGTGTTTGTGTGGTCACATTTGACGATCTGACTGCTTGCGCAAATATTGTATATTCACATTTTGTCCTCAAAATTGTTTGAAGCTCACTTTACTCTTGTACTTTATAGGGAAGATAAGGAGAAATGGTTTCCCTGGTAACAAAATATAAATATTTTCCCATGTTTATAAATTTTACATCTTGAATTTTAATATATCGGCGGAAACTAAATATATTTCGACACAAAAAAAAATCTGGTGTTGCAAGCACAGACACTTTCTTTTACAGAAAGTTGTGTGCTGTGCGACCTGTCACACCAGATTTTTACCTTTTAGTTGTCATTTATTATGACAAAATGTCTCTTGTCAAAGAATCTAAAAATACTATCTGTTTTATTCTAATCAATCATTCATAATGAAAATAAATTATTTGTAATATTAGACAGGGGTAGAATGAAGTTGTCAAATTTCTTCCCACTAAATGTGAATAATTGTATCCTCTCTCTCTCTCTCTCTCTCTCTCTATTCGGGGTTTTCCTGGAACTTGTCTCTCTCTATTTATTTTAGAATACAGGACAGGACGGAGGTCAATTGGACAAATATCAATACAAACGATGATTAATTAATCACAATTATTCTATTAGACCTATATATATTTTTTTTTTTATAGTAAATACGTCTTTAAAAATGAATTAATTTTATCTTAAAGATAATAATTTTGATTCCGATTGATCCCTTTTCTCTAATTTCTTGTTTAGAATATAAAAAAATTACATATTTATAGTTTAGCCCCTTTTAATAAGATAGCCAAATATACAGGTTTGTATTTTGGTTGCCTATTTGACAGGCGCTTTTGATTAATTCTCGCTTTTGGTGATTCTCGACATTTTAGGGGTTTTTTTTTAAAGTTATGATGTAAAAGTGAATGGTATAATTTAAAATAAAACGAGATCCTCGACGAATTGGCTCTTGCTTAACGTAATATTGTAAATACATTCAGTGCATTAATTATTATTCACATAAAATATATTTGTTTTAAATTAAATCAATCTTTCCTCAAATTTTTGTAGGAACAATTTTTTAATTAATTAATTTTCTTTTTTTTTCTTGTGGTAGATATTTTAGGGAACAATTTTACTCACCGATTCCTATCATCAATGAAATTTTGTATGTGTTTCTTAAACTAAAATTGTAGACTTTATCAACTTTGGAAGTAAATTTATTAACTAGAAATCGTATTTTTACCTAATGATGAAATTTGTCATTTTTTTTTCTTATCATAGATTCTTAGATCCGGTTGCTTCAGTTTTAATTAACTACATGTAGTTATTCCTTGTATGAGCAAGTTGGCTATGACTTTCGAATATTTTCAGATCTAATCATCTGATTAAACAACATCCCAGTTAGTTAGCTAAGACCAAAAATTCGGAATAAGGCTTTAATTAATTATTTTAATATTTTTAATTTTCAATAATTTATATAAAAAAAAGTTTCTAACTTCACAAAACTTGGCATATATCTCATATAGTTAACTATATGTGAAAAAACCCCTTTTTAAACTCAAAAGATTAAGCGTGGTCTTTGTTTACTATATTCATATATTCATGCTATCTATCGGAGTTTGATTAGAACTGAAACAACCGATCCTTAAGATTTTAGTAAAAAATTACATTTTCATAAAATTAGAGCTGAAATAATAAGGAAAAAAGACTCAAAATCGAAGTGAATTAGAGTTAGAATTCAAATTGATTTAAAATTGGTTAGAATTGTAGAGAAATATAGAATTTTAATAAATTAAAATTTAATTGATTTCCCTTAAAAAACTATGCAAAAGATTTCATACTGTTTTCTCCCACCCTTAGCCTATTTGACCTACGAACCTAGTATTGGAAATTAGCGTACGGATGCGCAACTTCACCCTTCGGCGCGGGCCAATGTCTTGTGGGGAGTCGGCAGCAGCCAAGGGGAGGGTTACGTTATTATTCGAGTCAAAAAATTCACCGACCATAGTCAGTCGGTGAGCAAAACGTCATCGTCCTCGATACACGAAAACTCGAAAGGGAACTCGTGATCACCATATTCTTCTGAAGGAATTTAAATTAAAAAAAAGAAAAAAACAAAACAAAACACTTTAGAATAAAATCGTGTTTTTATTTTT
>JAKCPI010002379.1:0-20561 GCA_023213315.1 Euborellia annulipes | reverse complement strand
TGATTATTAATATTATTTCAACCATAAGATATTTATTTTGTACTCTGTCTATGTCTTTGTGTGTTGTTTAAATTTAAAGTTTTCCGCTAAAAGAGAGAGAGAGAGATTCATTTACATTTATAGCCAATTTTAGTTTGATTAAATTTGCATATAAATAATATTTTCCTTTCTAAAATTGATCATATGACGTAGTAGTTAGATCCGTAGTAGGCTATTTTATATTTCTCTAATTCTATAGAAATAGAATCTGGATATTTTAAAACACCAACTTTTAATTATCATACTAATAACGAGACAGGCGTTTGGCCCTCTTTAATTTCTAAGAGTTATCAGCATCTTACAAGGTTGTTCAAAGCGCTTTGCAACATCTTGAATTTTATGTCGGAAAAAAAATCTGGTGCTGCGAGTCACACCAAAATTTTTTAATTAAAATGATTTTTCTATAAATTCGCCATTAAATATTATTTTCTAATAATTTATATTCTTTCTAGCTTAATTGAAATAATTTGGATCGTTGCCAATTATCTATTAGTTGATTTTGTTCCTTTCCCCACCCCTCCCCCACTCTCGGAGCCTCTGGCCAATCGCTGAGAGCCATTCATGTCTTTGTACTTTCCAATGGTAAAAATTGCTTTATATTCCAATAGCAAGGTCAAAGAGAGTTCAGTAGAGTGGGGACAGTGATAAGTGAAGCACCTTCCGTGTTAAAAATTATTTCATCGCTCATTTGGATCATGGCGTCGCGTGGGGCGGACGTCTCTCAGCTGGGCTCCTGTAAAAAATTCGCGTTTCTTGTAAACTTCAACGACTTTTAAGGTAAATTTCATCTCTCCATATACATTAATGCCTGGTTTATTATTTTAAATATTAGAAATATAAATGCCTCCACATTATTATTAATTTATATAATGGTAATTGTGATTTTATAAAAATGTATTCAAATGAGTCGGTGTGGGAATAGAACAAAATATTTTTATTTCGAGGTGGTTCGAAGCTTGTTTTTAGGCGATTTTATTAATTATTATTATTATTATTAAGGACAAATAATACAAAGTAATTGAATTGGTTCTCTCTGCTTGACTCTCTTGCAAGCCTTAGCATTCAAGTCAGGACAAGTTTGTTGATTGGGTTAATAAGCAGGCCTACGTAACTTAGCTTATGGATCAGTTATGAATGATGAGCAATTTCACCTAATCATAGGAATATTCTTGTAGTTTATATCTTTTTTCATGCAATTGGCTGACTTGTTTCTCGTATTTTTTTTCATTTAAACTCAACTATCTGCGTCGCCCGTCTTTGGTGGGCACTTTTTTTCTAAAAAATACACTGACACTTTTTTCTCATTCACACAGTATTTTAGGCAACTTAGACCATTTAAGACTTTTTACGATACCCGTTATTTGTAAATATATTTATTTGGTATCCAAATGGCTTAAATAAAATCATCGGACTGTCTGGGATCCGAACCCTCAACCCTTGGTATACAAGGCAGAAGCGCTACCAACTACACTAAGCCCGAGGGCAAATTTTGATATCTTGTCTTGTGTTCAAAATTAGTTAAGATATGGCGAATGACATTCAATCCACAAGATTTCTACTCAAACCTAGGGCGGATCCAGAGGTGTTTCTCGGGGGGGGGGGGTAATCTGGTGTGACTGGTCGCACAGCACACAATTTTTTCTTAATTTCAGTAATTTAAAGGCGCATTTTGTACTTGTTTGCCAGAATATAAATACAAATCAAATTTTTAAGTATTAATTTTTAAAATTTTACATTAAAAATAATTTTTTTTTTTGAAAAAAGTATTTTTTTTCAAATCTCGGAGGGGGTAATTATCCCCTTTACCCCCCCCCCCCCCCCCTTGTATCCGCCCTTGACTCAAACCTAGGCTAAATTATTTTATAAGATATACAGTAGATAAAATTCATAATATAGCCTCTCATTGAGACAAATTAGTGAAAAAGGACTAGCTGCTCTGCCCTCTTTCAGTGGGCTTCGTTCATTGATATTTAGTTTTTTAAAATAGGAATCTCATATACAATACCTAGCAAAGGCCCGCCTATGGCCTCTTTCTTAATCACTGCATCAACAATCACTTCACTCTTTACTTTCTCGTATTCAACGTATAATTATTAAAAAATCCAACCTAGAAATTTTGATAATTCTCCTCCTTTCTGCGCTTAATTTGTGAAATTATTTAAGGGAAATTAAAAATACTAGGTCATAAGTTTCAAAGATTAACATTTTTAACCTTTTGGCACTGAAATCACTACTGAAGACACAAGAGTATCAAAGTGTTAAAAATGTTAATCATTGAAACTTATCTACAACTGTTAATTTCTCTTAAATTCGAGTACTTTGTTTTAACTAGAGCCTAAGGTTAATAGTTTAAATCTAATTGGATTGTGTGTGTAGTACAAAATTCTTAAAAAACCGCATCCTTTTGTTTCCATTTGCTTAATTTTTTTGAAAATCGAAATCAATATTTAGGTCTCGTCTTTGGGAAACCACAATTACTAAAACAAACCCGGAACTATTGTAAATAATTTGCGTCTTCGTAAATACAACACGGTTTTTTACTTTCTCTTGCCCTATATATGGAACACAGTAAATAGAGAGAAAGTATTGCGATCATGTCAAAAAATTCGATGTCGAGATTTTGATGGATATACAAGTCGCTAAAGAAATTACCTACTCCTAAAGTTTTTTTTTTTTTTATATAAAGTACAAGGAAAGGACATTTTCTTTGCATATACTTGTAGCCTATATATTTCTTTAACAAAGAGGTCATTAATTTGTCATTTTTTTTTCAATTAAACTTAGATTTGAAATAAATTTTGCAAGGTTTTTTTTTTTAAGAAAGTAACTATAAATTATATCAATAAAAAGAAATCACAAGAAGCTTATTTTTACTTTTTATTTTTTTTTTTTGAAAACAACTCAACAAAAGAATATACTATAAGCTTTTTAAAAAGAGGTTTATCGCAAAATATTAATTTGCAATTTTCTGTATATAAGATA
This sequence comes from Euborellia annulipes, assembly GCA_023213315.1. Classification (NCBI taxonomy): domain Eukaryota; kingdom Metazoa; phylum Arthropoda; class Insecta; order Dermaptera; family Anisolabididae; genus Euborellia; species Euborellia annulipes. The sequence continues at coordinate 17,540 of JAKCPI010002379.1, read as the reverse complement.
TTGAGGATTACATGAGAGAGAGAATATTCATTTAATCTTAGGATTTTAGAGAAAATTAATTAATAATAATAAAGCTTGGAAAAGCAATTATTTTTTTTTTATATATAAATCTGAGTTAACCAAAGCTTTAATTTTGTCTTTAAATTAGCACAAAACTTTTCAAAAATTTTAATACGCCTATGTATATAATTTAAAAAAATCTAGTGTAAATGCCCAGCATTTACCTTACGTTTAAAAATTGAAAGTTGTGTTTTGTGTTTGTCCCACCAGATTTTTTGTGTTGATTTAGTTTCCGGCAGCACATTAGAATTCAGGATGTAAATTTATATTTTGTGACAAGGGCAACTATTTCTTCTATCTATCTGCATGAGTAAAGTGTGTTTCAAAAAATTTGAGAATATAGATTTCAAAGAGCATCTAAAAAATAATTGTATTTTAATTAGGAACCGACCGAATATTCGGTTTCGGTTACGGTTTCGGCCAGTTTCGGCCAAAAATCATGGTTTCGGCCGTAGTTTCGGTTTCGGCCAAAAAGTGGCCGAACCTTTCGGCCGGCCGAAACCAGAGTCTGAAAAAATGGGATGAGACTCGCATGCAAAAAAAAAAAAAAAAAAAGGTCAAATAATTTGCACTTGAGGGAGAAAAAATTTTAGTCTCCCTAAAAAAAAGGTAAAATGATTTTCACGGGAGGGAAAAAAAATTCAAAAAAAAAAAAAATAAAATGAAAAAAAATTTTTATAGGAAATACAAGTTTCGGTTTCGGTTACGGTTTCGGCCGAAACTAAGGTTGAGGCCGAATATTCGGTTTCGGTTTCGGCTGAAAATCTTGTTTCGGTCGGACCCTAATTTTAATCAAAATCGTTAGCACCAATTTTAAAATAATTGAAAAACTACATCAGTTAAGTAGTAGTCAGGGGCGTACATAAAGGGGGCCGAGGGCCCCCCCCCCCCCCGAAATTTCCCAAACACATATAGGGATATACAGACATCAGCGCAACAAATTTTTCCGCAGGGTGGCAAACTTTGATTCCGCAAAAAAAAAATGTTCCGCAAAAAATTTCGTGTGAAAAAATTTAGTTTCTTAAAAAAAAAAATTTTCCGCAGAAAAATTTTTGAGTTCAGGCCCCCCCCCGAAAAAAATTTCTATATACGCCCCTGGTAGTAGTACTCTTTGGTAAATTTTATTTAAAAGTTTATTTTTGCGTGTCAAATAGGCAGGGGCGTACATGGAAATTTTTCTCGGAGGGGGCCTGAATTCAAAAATTTTTCTGAGGAAATTTTTTTTTTTTAAGAAACTAAATTTTTTTTCACACGAAATTTTTTGCGGAACATTTTTTCTTTTGCTTAACCAAAGTTTTCCATCCTGTGGAAAAATTTGTTGCACTGATCCTGCCTGACCTATATATGTATATGTGATTGGGACATTTCGGGGGGGGAGGGCCCAGGTCCACTCGCCCCCCCCCCTATATACGCCCCTGCAAATAGGTACATAAATTAAATATAAAATTTTAACTTCGAAGCTCATTTCCCTCTTGCTTTAAATTTGAAGATAGATAGAGGATCCCACTTTTTTGGTGCTTCAAATCGTATATTTCCAAAAGAGAATTTTTGATCTGGTCTCACAAGCAGCTTTCAATTTCCAAAAGTAAGATAAATTTATATAGGCTACTATACGACCAGTCACACCATATTTTTATACTCTAAATTTTTACTTTCTCATACATTTAATTCATTGTTTATAAATGAAAATTTTTAATTTTTTTTATTCGTATAAATCTCTTATTTATTTATTAAAATTTGCTTCTGAATATCAATAAATCTTTATGATTTATCATCTTATGAAAAAAAAAAAAAAATTTAACATTAATATTAATTCCTTGGAAAACTTAAAAAGAGAGCTTTTTTTTAGAATGGCCTAACACTTGAAAAAAGAGATATTTCATATTTATAAGTTATAGGCGAATATTAAATGGATGAAAAGTTAGTAAAAAAAAATCTGGATACATTACGTTATGCTTCAAAAAAATAAAATAGGGATAAATCGATATGCTTATAAGATAGATCATTTGGTCAAATCGTGTATTATATCCCTACAGGCGATCGGACCATAGTGTACTGTATAAGCCAATCAATGAAACACCCACGAAATATAACATTATTAATGATAATTTGAATATGGAGCTAAAATTTAATAAATTATTATTACCATCCACCCATTTTCCTCCTCTCTTTGAATACGCCACTGCATCTCCCATGTAGCTAAATTTCGGCCCTCCGTCATTAACAAAATCCTGAGTCTGCCATTGTACTAATATTGAATTTTCACTTCTTCAATAACACTGTGCTACAAAAATGAAACTTTTTTCTGGTCCCGAGAAAATTCCTTCAGATTCTTAAGTAAAATGACCTCCTGACTCCAAATATAACCTCGGTTTTCCCCCACCAGGTACCGTTTTTGGGGGGAGCCCCTACTTATTTCCACCCCTTTTCGTTAATTATAGGGCCACGAAAAAAATTTGGAGGGATGAAAAGGAATATTTTAGCCTCTAACATTTCTTCAGAAGGTCTAGAGAAGTGAAAAGTTAAAAAATATTAACATTTGGATCCAAGGGTGAGATGTGGGGGAGGATTTTGTCCCTTAAAATGCAAAAAAATCATTAAAAATGATCGATTTTTTCTCATTTTTTCACAATTTTTTCACTGATTTTCAACATATTCCAGCGGACAGACCCACCTCACCCCTTCCTTAAACATCCCTCAACTAAAAAAAATGTATAGGATAAAGCGGGTGGGGTGGAGCGATTCCGAAGCCCTTTCAAATAAAACTAAATAATGCCCAAAATGGTATTTTTGAATTCAGGGAGGTCTAAAACTTAAAGAATCATCAAAATCTCGAAGTCCAATTTTTTTTTTTTTTAAACATCACACTTTTTTTTAAAAAACTTTAAACCACTTGAAAGATATTTACTCAAGAATTTTAAATCCAAAAAAGCATGTTCATATTTGAAGAAATAGAAGAATAAAAAATTCGGGGGGGGGGGGGCTAAAAAAAAAACTTTAAAACATCTTGAAAGATATTTATTCAAGAATTTTAAATCCAAAAAAGCATGTTCATAATTGAAGAAATAGAAGAATTTTAAATTCGGGGGTGGGGGGTGAGGGGTAAAAAAAAAACTTTAAACCACTTGAAAGATATTTATTCAAGAATTTTAAATCCAAAAAAGCATGTTCATATTTGAAGAAATAGAAGAATTTAAAATTCGGGGGGTGGGGGGGCTAAAAAAAAAAACTTTAAACCACTTGAAAGATATTTACTCAAGACTTTTAAATCCAAAAAAGCATGTTCATATTTGAAGAAATAGAAGAATTTAAAATTCGGGGGGGGGGGGGGGCTAAAAAAAAAAACCTTTAAACCACTTGAAAGATATTTACTCAAGACTTTTAAATCCAAAAAAGCATGTTCATATTTGAAGAAATAGAAGAATTTAAAATTCGGGGGGTGGGGGGGCTAAAAAAAAAAACTTTAAACCACTTGAAAGATATTTACTCAAGAATTTTAAATCCAAAAAAGCATGTTCATATTTGAAGAAATAGAAGAATTTAAAATTCGGGGGGGGGGGGGGCTAAAAAAAAAAAACTTTAAACCACTTGAAAGATATTTACTCAAGAATTTTAAATCCAAAAAAGCATGTTCATATTTGAAGAAATAGAAGAATTTAAAATTCGGGGGGGGGGGGGGGCTAAAAAAAAAAAACTTTAAACCACTTGAAAGATATTTACTCAAGAATTTTAAATCCAAAAAAGCATGTTCATATTTGAAGAAATAGAAGAATTTAAAATTCGGGGGGTGGGGGGGGCTAAAAAAAAAAAACTTTAAACCACTTGAAAGATATTTACTCAAGAATTTTAAATCCAAAAAAGCATGTTCATATTTGAAGAAATAGAAGAATTTAAAATTCGGGGGGTGGGGGGGGGCTAAAAAAAAAAAAACTTTAAACCACTTGAAAGATATTTACTCAAGAATTTTAAATCCAAAAAAGCATGTTCATATTTGAAGAAATAGAAGAATTTAAAATTCGGGGGGGGGGGGGGGGGCTAAAAAAAAAAAAACTTTAAACCACTTGAAAGATATTTACTCAAGAATTTTAAATCCAAAAAAGCATGTTCATATTTGAAGAAATAGAAGAATTTAAAATTCGGGGGGTGGGGGGGGCTAAAAAAAAAAAACTTTAAACCACTTGAAAGATATTTACTCAAGAATTTTAAATCCAAAAAAGCATGTTCATATTTGAAGAAATAGAAGAATTTAAAATTCGGGGGGGGGGGGGGGGCTAAAAAAAAAAACTTTAAACCACTTGAAAGATATTTACTCAAGAATTTTAAATCCAAAAAAGCATGTTCATATTTGAAGAAATAGAAGAATTTAAAATTCGGGGGGGGGGGGGGCTAAAAAAAACAAACTTTAAACCACTTGAAAGATATTTACTCAAGAATTTTAAATCCAAAAAAGCATGTTCATATTTGAAGAAATAGAAGAATTTAAAATTCGGGGGGGGGGGGGGGGGGGGCTAAAAAAAAAAAAAAACTTTAAACCACTTGAAAGATATTTACTCAAGAATTTTAAATCCAAAAAAGCATGTTCATATTTGAAGAAATAGAAGAATTTAAAATTCGGGGGGGGGGGGGGGGGGGCTAAAAAAAAAAAACTTTAAACCACTTGAAAGATATTTACTCAAGAATTTTAAATCCAAAAAAGCATGTTCATATTTGAAGAAATAGAAGAATTTAAAATTCGGGGGGGGGGCGGGGGGGGGCTAAAAAAAAAAAAAAACTTTAAACCACTTGAAAGATATTTACTCAAGAATTTTAAATCCAAAAAAGCATGTTCATATTTGAAGAAATAGAAGAATTTAAAATTCGGGGGGGGGGGGCTAAAAAAAAAACTTTAAACCACTTGAAAGATATTTACTCAAGAATTTTAAATCCAAAAAAGCATGTTCATATTTGAAGAAATAGAAGAATTTAAAATTCGGGGGGGGGGGGGGGCTAAAAAAAAAAAACTTTAAACCACTTGAAAGATATTTACTCAAGAATTTTAAATCCAAAAAAGCATGTTCATATTTGAAGAAATAGAAGAATTTAAAATTCGGGGGGGGGGGGGGGCTAAAAAAAAAAAAACTTTAAACCACTTGAAAGATATTTACTCAAGAATTTTAAATCCAAAAAAGCATGTTCATATTTGAAGAAATAGAAGAATTTAAAATTCGGGGGGGGGGGGGGGGGCTAAAAAAAAAAAAAACTTTAAACCACTTGAAAGATATTTACTCAAGAATTTTAAATCCAAAAAAGCATGTTCATATTTGAAGAAATAGAAGAATTTAAAATTCGGGGGGGGGGGGCTAAAAAAAAAAAAAACTTTAAACCACTTGAAAGATATTTACTCAAGAATTTTAAATCCAAAAAAGCATGTTCATATTTGAAGAAATAGAAGAATTTAAAATTCGGGGGGGGGGGGGGCTAAAAAAACAAAAAAAAAAAACTTTTAAACCACTTGAAAGATATTTACTCAAGAATTTTAAATCCAAAAAATCATGTTCATATTTAAAGAAATAGAAGAATTAAAAATTTCGGGGGGGGGGGGGGGCTGCCGATTTTCAAAAAACTCTGAAACAACGAATTTAGATTTTTATCTAAGGAAGGATTTAGCGAAGAAACCAAATTGATATCTTTTTTGGTTTAGAAATTATTGTAAAGTCAAAATTTTTTCCCTAAATTGGCGATTTGGGGTACTTAGGGGCCGAATTTCAAAAAACCCTGAAACACCCAATTTAGATTTTTATCTAAAGAAGGTTTTAGCGAAGAAACCAAATTGATATCTTTTTTGGTTTAGAAATTATTGTAAAGTCAAAATTTTTTCCCTAAATTGGCGATTTGGGGTACTTAGGGGCCGAATTTCAAAAAACCCTGAAACACCCAATTTAGATTTTTATCTAAAGAAGGTTTTAGCGAAGAAACCAAATTGATATCTTTTTTGGTTTAGAAATTATTGTAAAGTCAAAATTTTTTCCCTAAATTGGCGATTTGGGGTACTTAGGGGCCGAATTTCAAAAAACCCTGAAACACCCAATTTAGATTTTTATCTAAAGAAGGTTTTAGCGAAGAAACCAAATTGATATCTTTTTTGGTTTAGAAATTATTGTAAAGTCAAAATTTTTTCCCTAAATTGGCGATTTGGGGTACTTAGGGGCCGAATTTCAAAAAACCCTGAAACACCCAATTTAGATTTTTATCTAAGGAAGGTTTTAGTGAAAAAACCAAATCGATATCTCTTCTGGTTTAGAAATTAATGTAGATCAAAATTTTACCCTTAAATATATTGTTTTTCCCTAAATTGGCGATTTGGGGTACTTAGGGGCCGAATTTAAAAAAACCCTGAAACACCCAATTTAGATTTTTATCTAAAGAAGGTTTTAGCGAAGAAACCAAATCGATATCTTTTTTGGTTTAGAAATTATTGTAAAGTCAAAATTTTACCCATAAATGACCATTTGGGGCCCTTAAAATGGGAATTTCGAAAAATGGCTTCTTAAATGACGCCTAGGGCCCAAATGTAATCTACATGCCAAATTACAGCTTTCTAGGCCATACAGTTTAGGCTGTGCGATGATTGTGTTTTGTCTGGTTTAGAAATTAATAAAAAAAGTCAAAATTTCACACATAAATGACCATTTGGGGCCCTTAAAATTGGAATTTTGAAAAATGGCTTCTTAAATGACGCCTAGGGCCCAAATGTAATCTACATGCCAAATTTCAACTTTCTAGGCCTTACAGTTTAGGCTGTGCGATGATTGTATGCCAATCAGCCAATCAGCCAGTCAGTGAGTTCTCTCTTTATATATATAGAGATAGAGATTAGGGTCCGACCGAAACAAGATTTTCAGCCGAAACCGAAACCGAATATTCGGCCTCAACCTTAGTTTCGGCCGAAACCGAAACTTGTATTTCCTATAAAAAAATTTTTATTTTTTTTTTTTGAAATTTTTTTTCCCCTCCGTGAAAATCATTTTACCTTTTTTTTTAGGGAGACAAAAATTTTTTTCTCCTTCAAGTGCAAATCATTTGACCTTTTTTTTTTAAAACTCAAGTTTCGACCGGCCGAAAGTTTCGGCTACTTTTTGGCCGAAACCGAAACTACGGCCGAAACCATGATTTTTGGCCGAAACTGGCCGAAACCGTAACCGAAACCGAATATTCGGTCGGTTCCTAATATTTATATTTTGAATGATATTTTTGTACCGAAAATAATAAGTAAATCAATTAAAGTGAAAATTCAAGCATTACTTATCACTTTTTGGTCATAAAAACTTTTTTTAATGTGGACCTTATTTTTTGTTTTTATATATTTTTAATTATTTTATATTTTTTGATTCCCTGCTTGAAACACGCCAAAATTGGATCATGTGGATAGTCAATCTATAATTTACTTTACATAGACGGCTATTTTAAGTCTGTCCATCTAATTATCCTTTTGACTGTCATCAACAAGGCCATTAATAATTTAACGCTATTTGCCTAAAGGATTATGAATTTCCTCTTTGAAGTTCCCTTTGACTATTATCCAATGACAATTACGGACAACAAAACGAAGAATTATTTTATTTTTAGTTAATGTTAACTTCAACAATTCCACTCAAATTTTAAAAAACTTTTTCATTAGACGTCTTCATGTTCATTAGATAGAGAGAGCTATTTAGTGTGTCATATGATATAGGACTATTATTAGACAATGTCGTCCTCGTCGTCGACGTCGTCTCTATACAAGCAACCAACATCCATCACCTGTAATAGAGTCTATTGTACATAATTAATTAGAGATGGAGCTTAAATTGAACCTCCTTCCTTCCTTTTGCGACATTTATTAAAAGAAAAACAAATTTTGTTATTAATTATCTCAAGATGTAGAAAATATAGATATAAGGTTGAGTGGCTGTAGATATAGTTGATACAGGACCAAGGGAGTTGGCAGCCAATAAGTGAGCCTCTATATTAAATAAAAACTCTCAAGTGTTGAGACGTTTCGGCTTTATTCTGCTAATGCCATCATCAGTCAATTAGAGCTGGAAAGTCATACATTTAATTAATTTTTAAGTTGTTGATCACAAATACAAATAAAATATTCTATATAAGATATACAAAAATTCTTACAGTATAAGAATTTTTGTATATCTTATATAGAATATTTTATTTGTATTTGTGATCAACAACTTAAAAATTAATTAAATGTATGACTTTCCAGCTAATTGACTGATGATGGCATTAGCAGAATAAAGCCGAAACGTCTCAACACTTGAAGTTTTTATTTAATATAGAGGCTCACTTATTGGCTGCCAACTCCCTTGGTCCTGTATCAAATGTAGAAAATATATTGTAATAAGGGTTGGACAGGATCGCGATTCTTTTGGATTTAAATTAAAAAATCAGGATTTTCGGATATGGATCGAAATTCATTTTTGCTCTCTGGATCTACAATAGAATCCACTCGATAAACCTTTTTAAGATGCGCGTCTCGGGGTGCTAATTTTGGGAGTTTCCAGCGGCCACAATTTTGAAGCTATCGACCTCAAATTTTTTTTAAATTAAAGCTATTTAAAATATCTACAAATTATAGAAGCCCTTTTTTTGATTTTCAAAAAAAAAAAAATATTTTAGATTACGGTAATCGCATTAAATAAAAGATATTTTAAAAAAAGGAGCTCTATAAGTTGTAGATAATTAAATTAGTAATCATTGTGTTAAAGAATAATTAATTTTTTGTCTTTAATTAATTAGCTGGAAGCTCTTGAATGAAATGGGAAAAAATCCCATATATTCCTATAGGGAAAACTAACGCCATCTCTTGCCGCATCGAGTAACTCGGTAGTCTATAGTGTCCCTAACCGTTTTTCGAGACGGGCACCAGGATTGTCAATCCTGGAAGTTGTGTGCTGTGCGATCATCCCACCAGATTTTTACTTTTTTTAAAATAAAAATTTATATCTTTTTGATTCTGGATTTTCGGCTAATAAACTAAATAATTATTTAAATGAAAATATGGAAGGTTTTGCAACCTGGTTGCCTTTTTTTTTTTTTTCTTAACATTCATTCATAAATGATTGATTCGTATAATTTAATTGACGTCATCATCGTCATTGTTCAAATTCAAACACATATGCTACACCCTCTCTCCCCCTCCCCTCCCTCCCCCACACACTATACATTCATAAATGTCCTCAAGTTGACAAAGATTGATTATAATGAAATTGAAATTAATATTTTTAATCAAATTTTTCTAAAAATAAAATAACGAAGCTGTACAAGGCTTTTAAATTTAATAAAAATTCTCGTCTGGTAACTAATCCTATCGGCATAAAATTTTGCATCGCCACGAGGCGCTGGTTCGGATCTCAGACACTCGGATGAATATTTATTTAAATCAACTGGCTACCAGTTGGTATAAATATATGCGTGCTAGTACCCGAATTTTACCGATTGGATGAATAAATAAAAACTTTATATTTTATAGCCTACGTATTTTTGAGAAAACGTACGTTAATTCTAGAAATTTGAATACAATTTGTTTTTGTTTATTTAATTTAAGGTCTTTTTCTGCATCTGAGGCCATTTAAACCCATTCTATTTATTTCAATTGATTGGTATCCAATTCAATTGAAACGTATGTAAATTCGAGAAAATTTAATACAATTTCTTCTTTTTTTACTTTCTCTTACCTATATATGTAATACCTGCAATATAATTACCTGTATATATGTAATATATATATAGAGAGAAAGTATTGGATTCATGTCAAAAATTCGATGTCGAGATTTTGATGGATCTTCACGTTTTGAGGTCCCCTGAATCCAAAAAATCTGGTGTGACTGGCGCACAGCACACAACTTTCTCTTACCTTCGGTAATCGAAAGTTGTGTACTGTGCTTGTCACACCAGATTTTTTGTGTCGACATATATTTAGTTCCCGACAGTAGGGTACAATTGAGTTCAAGATGTAAAATTTATAAGTATGGGAAAATATTTATATTTTGATACCATGGCAACCATTTCTCCTATCTTTTCTATGGAGTACAAGAGTAAAGTGGTCTTCAGAAGATTTCAATCACAAAATGAGAATATACATTTTATAGAGAATCTAAAAAATAATTGATTTTTGAATTTTAAAAAAAATCGTTGGAGCAAATTTTGAGAAAATCGAAAAAAACTGAAAAAGTGCATCAGTAAAGTACTAGTACTCTTTGGTCGATTTTGATTAAAAGCTTATTTTTCCGGTCCCGGGTGGTGTTTAACTTAAATATAAAATTTCAACCTCATAGCTCAATTCCTTCATGCTTAAAATTGAACACACACACACCCACCCACCCACCCACCCACCCACCCACACACCCACCCACCCACAGACAGACCATGTCGCGAAAACCACTTTTTTGGATTCAGGGGACCTCAAAACGTGAAGATCCATCAAAATCTCGACATCGAATTTTTGACATGAAACCAATACTTTCTCTCTATATATATATTACATATATACATAGGTAAGAGAAAGTAAAAAGTGGTTTTCGTGACATGGTCTGTCTGTGGGTGTGTGTTCAATTTTAAGGATGAAGGAATTGAGCTACGAGGTTGAAATTTTATATTTAAGTTAAACATCCCCCGGGATCGGAAAAATAAGCTCAAAATCAAAATCGGCCAAAGAGTACTAGTACTTTACTGATGTACTTTTTCAGTTTTTTTCGATTTTCTCAAAATTTGCTCCAACGATTTTTTTTAAAATTCAAAAATCAATTATTTTTTAGATGCTCTTTAAAATGTATATTCTCATTTTGCAATTGAAATCTTCTGAAGACCACTTTACTCTTGTATTTCATAGGGAAGATAGGAGAAATGGTTGCCATGGTAACAAAATATAAATATTTTCCCATACTTATAAATTTTACTTTCTCTTACCTATGTATATATGTAATATATATATAGAGAAAGTATTGGATTCATGTCAAAAATTCGATGTCGAGATTTTGATGGATCTTCACGTTTTGAGGTCCCCTGAATCCAAAAAAGTGGTTTTCGCGACATGGTCTGTCTGTGGGTGGGTGGGTGTGTGGGTGTGTGTTCAATTTTAAGCATGAAGGAATTGAGCTATGAGGTTCAAATTTTATATTTAAGTTAACCACCCCCCGGGACCGGAAAAATAAGCTTTTAATCAAAATCGGCCAAAGAGTACTAGTACTTTACTGATGTACTTTTTCAGTTTTTTTCGATTTTCTTAAAAGTTGCTCCAACGATTTTTTTTTAAATTCAAAAATCAATTATTTTTTAGATGCTCTTTCAAATGTATATTCTCATTTTGCGATTGAAATCTTCTGAAGACCACTTTACTCTTGTATTTCATAGGGAAGGATAGGAGAAATGGTTGCCATGGTAACAAAATATAAATATTTTCCCATACTTATAAATTTTACATCTGAATTCCAATGTTCCGTACTGTCGGGAACTAAATATATGTCGACACAAAAAATCTGGTGTGACAAGCACAGAACACAACTTTCGATTACCGAAGGTAAGAGAAAGTTGTGTGCTGTGCGCCAGTCACACCAGATTTTTTTCTATTTTTTCTATTTAATTTAAGGTCTTTTCGGCACCTGAGGCCATTTAGAACACGCTCCCTATTTATTTCAATTAATTAGTATCCAATAGGACAGGATGCCAACCCTTGTTATTTAGAACCATTATTTTGGTTATTTTGGCTAACCGAGCTTCAGCTTAGGTGTTTTTTTTTTCTTTTTGATAAAATTGAAAAAAATTTCAGTAAAGTTCTAGAACCTGGTTTTTCCCAAAGGCAAGACACAATTTGATTTGTAAACCCCATATATATTTAAAAGGAATCAGGGGCGTATTTAAGGGGGGGGGGCCGAGGGGGCCCGGGCCCCCCCCCCCCCCGAAATTTCCCAAACACATATACATATATAGGGATATACAGACATCAGCGCAACAAATTTTACCGCAGGATGGACAACTTTGGTTCCGCAATAGAAATAATGTTCCTCAAAAAATTTCGTGTGAAAAAAGTATAGTTTCTTAAAAAAAAAAATTTTCCTCAGAAAATTTTTTGAGTTCGGGCCCCCCCGAAAAAAATTTCTATATACGCCCCTGAAAGGAATCGTTAGAGTGAATTTTGACCGTGCCTATATTACGTGAATTATTAAAAGATTACATTTTAAAAGTTCCAATCATATTTATATATAATATTCAAGAAGATCTATGTTTTTTTTTTCACTTAATAGGATCCTTATTTGGCTATCATCAAAAAGTATTATACAAAGAATTTAGATCGGGTAATTAGAAACGGCTATTTTTGTTAATTGAAAGAACGCCTAGGAGGTAGATAACCAGAGGGTAAGGAAGAAAGAGAAGACGAAAAGAAAATGCTTATCCCCTCTTTTGAATAGAGTAGAAGGAAGAATATGGAAAGGGTAAAGTTCCCCATACTCCTTCTGACCTAATAGAAAAATTAGAAGTCAGTGGGAGTGGAGGAGGAGTAGTTTCTTTTTTCTCCTTTATCCTTCCATTCCTGGTGGCCTAACTCACAGGCGTTCCCATGATTTAAAAAATGAAATAGAAATGAATGAATGAAATGAAATCTTCCAATCCATGATAATTAACTAGCAAATATTAATTATACAGCTGTATAATTATTATGATAGTCAAGCTTGCTGAAGAGGTCTGGGGCTGCAAATGCGCCCCCCCTTCCACTCTCTCTTCTCCAGAAATATTGAATTAATATATTTCCAAAAAAGTAAAACGGTAGGATTCTAAGTAAATTAATCAGTACATATTTAACTTTTCTAATCAATCAGAATTTTCATTAAAATCAGTAGAGATTTAAATATAACCTACAGAAAAAGACCACCTGTACTTTCAATTGAAATGATTCTAAAAATAATTTTAATTATTAAATAAATATTTATTTTAATTTATTATTATATTATTATTTTCAATCCTTAATCCACTACTGTGGAATATGCAGATCAAATTCGATTAACAAAAATAAATTAAAAATTTTTAATTATAAATGTAACCAGAGGATCTCAAAACTTTACATCGAAATTTCAAGAACGAATTCTTTTTACGATCACAATATATATATATAATACCGTCAGGAAGTTTTTTTCACAGAAAGAGAGGGGGAGGGTTAAATACAAGACTTCATATATAAACATATATAAATCCCCCTCCCTCCCGGCTAAAGTTGTTGACAAATGTCAATAATGATAGCCTGTACGCCACAGGGCGCGTGTTCAGACCCCAGGCAGTCCGATGAATTTATTTAAACCATTTGGATACCAAATAGTATAAATAAATATGCCTAAAATAATCCCCTAAAAATATCCTTTCTAAATAATTGTGTATCGTTTACCGTCTATATGGCCTAAAATGCTGAAAAGATTTTAAAAAAATATATAAGGCCTATATTATTATTATTTGAAATTCATATCGGGATCCTCGTTTATTTTCCCGAGATGCTTTCGTGCACGCAGACACACACCTCAAACCCAACCGGCCTCAGACCGTAGCCATCTACCGGCACCCCGTGAAGTTACATTATTTCCTATCTCTAACTCCTCCTCCTGCGTTCGTTTCTAGCTAGTGAACTAATCCTTATTTTTGGTTCCGCCCGGATTCTTTTACCAAACCTCTTCTATGCTAGGGAGGATGTCCTTAGTTGAGGAGGGACTCCCTCAGGACCAGCGTGTAGCCTGCTCCTTTCGAAGAATGCATCACTGAGAGATAATCTTCTTTACGTCCCTTCCACAGGACGGAATGTCACAGCAACTCCCTCGTGGAGTTGCCTGGGGGCTATTATGCTAAGATCCATTATTCCAATCCAGTGCCTGCTTGAGGATTTTTTTTTACATAAAAATAAGGATTTGATCAGGGAACTTCTTTATCGAAGCCGACCGACACTCTAGCCAGCCACACCAGCAAGCCCCCTATAAGACCTATATAAATACTAAATAACGGTTTACCAATAGTACGCTAGGGATTTTGCCAGCTATTAGCTGTGTTCAGTAAGGTTTACAAAGGACTTCGTAGTGAAGAAGTTGCCGAAAACGGGAATGTGTCCTTTTCTGGCCGTTAAAGCGCTCTCGTTCCATGCTCATGGATCTTTTCTTTCCGAAATTGATGCGGACGACAAATCGGCGCAATATACTTATTCGGTGGTTCATTAGTCTCAAGAAAATGGCCCTAAGATCTTCCATTAGACTTTAGATTTTCTGGGATGTCATGCTAAATCACAGATTTATGCCAACAAACCCAAGATTCTTGGTGGACTTGAGGCCAACATTCGAACACACATTTGCCACTATACAACCCAAAATGCTGCACAATATCTTGGAAAATTCATGTGTCCGGATCAATCATTCATTCTAAGGCTGTACGCACACCAATTGAGCAAAAACGTTTTCGGACAACACGTTTTTGCCTAAAACTGTTTTTTCAATGTTTTTCTATGGGTCAACTCACACCGAGGAGGCAAAACACAATTGAGAATGATTCGACATCATTGAACAAAATGTTTTGCCATTGATTGTTTTGTCCGAAAACATTTTTGCCCAATTGGTTCAGCCTCAGAAGTAAAGGTCATTTGAACCATATAATATAATATTTAAATCATAAATAAAAACATTACACATATTTGGCTAAATTGATTGTGTTTTATTTCCAACTGAAATCCTATCGTTCTTTGGTTTCATTGGTAAACCCGATATAATGAAATATATTGCAAAACATAAAAGGAAAGTAACAATTTGTCATAGAGCCTATATCGACAATTTATTTTATTCACTGAGCATTTGGGTTAGGATTATTTCCCCACCTGGGATTTACCCCTCTCTAAAGTATATATATTCATGTATATGAAAAAGTTTCACATTATCATTCAAAAAAGTTTCGCTGCTTCTTTTTTTCATTTATTATTATTATTTTTAAACAAGTTTTTTTATTGATATTATTTAATAAATTCGTTTTCTCTTTCTAGTCAAATGGACTTTAAATTCAATCCTCTCTCTATTTTTTTTTTTCAACAATAAAAAATTTATTCTTATCTTGGGAATTTTTCTAAAATAAAATATCTCTCTCTGAATACATTTGATTTTTTTTTTTATAAATTGATTTATTTAGTTGGCGCGCCAAGCCAGGTGATATTTTTTTTATTTCACTATTTGCTCTTTTTATTTATATAAAAACATATTTTTTTTAAAATTCCTTTCGATAATTTCAATTTGTTGAAAGACCTCTATATAAAATCTGATGTGACTTAACGTACTGCAACAAGGCAAACAACTTTCTCTTGCCTTCGGTAATCGAAAGTTGTGTACTGTGCTGTCACACCAGATTTCTTTGTCAATGTATATTTAGTTCCTCATAGCATCTTAGTTCCAAAATTGACCAGTTGCATTTCATAAGTAAAAAAAAAAAAAAAAATGAATAGATTCAAAATTTCCCTAAGCTTCCCAAGCTTGGATATTTTATATACAATAGAAACCCTAAATTAATACAAAATTTCATGAGAATTGGAAAAAATTTTTTAAATATGTAAAAGTTTCCCTTTTGAGTCCCTTTTGAATCGAAATTAACATGCAAATAAATCTTCATAGGGATTTAACATTGGCTCTATGAAAGGAAGAGCCGGAAAATGAATTTGAAAAAATCTGAAAATACTACATCAGTAAAGTGTTCTTCAAATAATTTTACTGGCATACTTTTTAAAGAGCACTAAAAAATAGTTGATTTATGAATTTTAATCAAAATGTACTTCAGTAAAGTTCTAGTACTTTTTGGTCAATTTTGATCAAAAGCTTCCTTTAAGACGGAACCAAATTTAAATATTAAATTTCAACCTCGTAGCCCATTCATGCCTTAAACCATCACACCCAGACACACAAGTTGCGGACCCACTTTTTTGGACTGAGGGGATCTCAAAACGTGTATATCCATCAAAATTCCTAATTGAATAAATTGAATTTTCGATTTGACATGATTGCAATACTTTCTTACTAAGAGAAAATAATCTAGAATGAATGTGACAACACAACAAACTTTGAATGTATGATGTGAAGTTAGCATGTTTAAAAATATTTTTATATCAAAGCCCGCCTTCGACGGGATTTCCGCCTAGCCAGCTCCCTTGACCCCCTTGCTCACCTCTGGCGGGCAAGTTTATTGCCAATTTGGGATATTTCTTGTTGCAATGCAAGTGTTAAGATGTTAAGGAAGAATCTTGAATTCTCGCGCGGCTACAGATTGTGCACAGCATACAAGGGTCAATTTATGACTGTTTGAAGGGTCAGTCGTATGCGAGCTCTCTTCGTTTTTCAACTGCTGCTTAGCTCCTCCCACTGCTCCATCTCATATACTTGGAAAGCTGACTCTCAGAGCAACTACCTGCCTCTCTAATTTCCAAGCCAACTTGTCTATTTTGTGTTCCCATATTGAAGAAATTTGATTATAATTAATTTTCCAAAATATTTAAGAGATCCTAATTATTGCTACGTTACTCCCAGAGCCATGTACTATATGTGTACTTAATTTCAAAATAGATTCATTGAAAATTGTGGATTTCTATAGAACATATACATACATCCATACGTTTTTCCCATTTCATTTTTATATAGGCCTACATATACTGTATATAGATAGATTATTAAAGATTAATATACAAAATTTTCAAATTTTTGTTTAGCGCCGGAGGGGGAATTCCTTTTCTTTTTCTCTTTAAATTTTTTAACCTCACAACTTTTAATAAAATCTTTCTATTTCTAATAAAACAAAATAATCTTTTGGTATTTGAGAAATTTAATTAAAGTTATTCATTCAATATTTCATAAAAGAATTTAATAGCATTCTCTTTTTTAAGATAGACTACATATTTTAGTAGGCATTTGTGATGTTTGTTGTTGTTTGATATTAAAATTTGTTTTTTTATCAAAGATCTCATTTTATTGAGAAAAATATTGTAATCTAGAATGAATTCTGTCTGCTATGTCCGGATTTGTCTAAAAAAATTTTAATAGAATAATAATTTTGTTATTAGCATTTTTTGTATTTTGGAATAAACAACACTCGCATTTATTTCTTGAGTTTCAAAGAACTAATAAAATCTTTTATAAAATTTTAATTATATAATTAATTAACCAGAGGCTTTTCAAAAGAAGTTCGCTCTTATGACTAGACGTAGACTTACTACAAATCCTTTTGTTAAATATAATATTAACCTTCTTGTAGTTCTTATCATCTTAAAACAATCGCAGGACCAGCAACAATAAGAAGATAAGAAACTTATTCGGGTGAGTTAATTTTAGAATTTGATATTTAAGAGGGCAGACAGAAACAAAACGAAGACCTAAATTTTATCAAGTTTAATAGACGGCTTGAAATGTAAATTACTTTAAATAATAATTAACCCAAAAAGACGTTAGCTGACAGCCGAA
>JAKCPI010002378.1:0-21076 GCA_023213315.1 Euborellia annulipes | reverse complement strand
TACGATATTCAGCAATACGTAACTGAACGAAGCATGGTTATTACGTATTGCTTTCTAGCAAAATATGCAAAAACAAAAAACTATTGTTCAACCCTAAGTACAGTATTGTACTTTTGTAAGCGCTGTAATGAGAACAAGATCCTTTATAATCAACGAATGATTTTTGTAGTATGTATTTGTTAATTCATATGTACCTCTCTCCAACAACAAAAGTACTTTCAATAAATTATTATTATTAATTATTATACTGGCTGTGAGTATTAACTATAGTTACGTGGAAAGGAGTCAGCCAAGGAAAATAAAAAACAAATTTATTCTGTCGACGTTTCGAGCGCCCGTCGCGCTCTTCCTCGGGACAGTATAAGTGTCAAATTTTACAGATGGTAGTGACAAGATAGTCGGTTGACATTATTAGACAATCTCAACAAACATTAACAATGTATTCGTTAAAAGACAACAATGATCATTCATCATTGATATTAAGATCATTGTTAAGTCTTTCAACGAATACATTGTTAATGTTTGTTGGGATTGTCTAATAATGTCAACCGACTATCTTGTCACTACCATCTGTAATCAAGGGCGGATCCAGAGGTGTTTCTCGGGGGGGGGGGGGGTAATCTGGTGTGACTCGTCGCACAGCACCAGGGGCGTATATAGAAATTTTTTTCGGGGGGGGGGGGGGCTTGTTCTCAAAAATTTTGTTCACGGAAAAATATTTTACCTTTTTTTTTAGAGAGGCTAAATCTTACATTTTTTTCATCCGCGGAACCAAAAATAGGTATTTTTTTAAATCTCGGGGGGGGGGGGGGGTAATTACCCCCCCCCCCCTTGTATCCGTCCTTGTCTGTAATAGTGGTATTTGACACTTATACTGTCCCGAGGAAGAGCGCGAGGGGCGTACGAAACGTCGACAGAATAAATTTGTTTTTTATTTTCCTTGGCTGACTCCTTTCCACGCAACTATAATAATCTATAATAATTAATAATATTAATATTATTATTGTACTTTTGTCTCGCGAGTCAGCAGAATGCCTGAAGACCGTTGGCCGAGAATTGCGCTGAACAGGTTGAAACATCTGGATAGCTGTGACTCGAACAGAGAGGAATTCAACTGGTTTACTCAACTAAAGAAGCTGCTAATGGAAACCAAAAGTGATGGAATCCTACACCTCGACTACATAAAGAAACCAGAAATTGAGAACGTGGTAACTACTCAGAGGAATTACTCCATTAACAAGGACTTAGAATCGATGCTACGTTCTAAATTTAACCCCTTATATAAACTTTACTGCCAGGGGAACGGGGAAACAGAAAAATACCTATACCATAGAGCAAGTATTTCTTCTCTGAGAGTCGCCGCGCAACTACGCCTGGCTAACCCAGAAAAAACAATAATTTATATCAAAGGCACAAAACACGTTCTCGACGGCGAAAACATATGCACAATTTGCAATAAGCAGGAAAAAGAGGACATTACTCATTTTCTTTTGAGCTGCCCTATCTACAAGAACCTACGCGACCATTACCTGAGGGAGAAAAATTCGGTTCCGGAGATCCTCAAAATAGAAAATCGCAATGATTTGAACACGATTTTTCACTTCACGACATCGGCACTGCGACTAAGATCATTTATTTTAAATGAGTGAAGGAAAAAGACTAAGTGAACGAATCTCCCAATTTAATTGTTTTTGTTTTTGGCAGTAAGAAAAAAAAAAAAAAAAAAAAAATGTATTTTTGTTAATATTAGCTCAGAGAGATGCTAAGTTTGTAAAAAAAAAAAAAAAAAAAAAAAAAATGTAAATTATACTTCAAGTTCTTTGTAAGGCAAATTAGCCAAACAAATAAAAATAAATAAAAAAAAAAATAAAAAATACTTTTGTCTCGCAAAAGATTAGATATACCTAATTGCAAGTAGTAATAAATTTTCTTATAGAAAAAGAAATTTAATGACAACCGAAAAAAAAATTTGAAATTTTAAAACGAGGGGTAGGCAGCTCGTTTTCTTCAATATTAATTTAAATTTTTATTTTCATTTTTGATTTTAAATTTCAAATATACAATAATGTCGATAAATCTCTCTCTGTCTATCGAAAAAAAAAAATTTATTATTTGAAAATCAGTGCTAAAAAAGTTTTAATTATTTTATGAATACGAATCGTTTATTATTTGTTTGGTTTTTATTCAACAAAATAAATATAGATTCAGAGTCAATATTAGCTTTATCAACTTTCGATGAGAATATTGAAATATTTCCATATAATATAGACCTAGAGATATTTCAATTTTTTTGTTATACCCAGTATGTTATAAATAATATTAAACTTCTCTATTTACTGTTAAATAAATACAGTAGTTATATTTTTCTAAAACCACTTGAACATTTTAAAAAAATAATCAAAAATTTTTTGAATGAATTATTTCATTATTTTTAAAAATCTCTTCCAAGTGACGTATTTACTCCAAAAGTTGTTACAGATCTATAATTTTATTAACTATAGTTGCGTGGAAAGGAGTCAGCCATTATTAGCAGGGGCGCCGGAACGAATTTGAATCAGGGGGGGGGGGGGGCAAAAAAATTTTTTTTTAGAAAATTAAAATAATTTAATATGTTTAAATAGTATAAAACAAAAACAAATCTACTATAAAACTTTAAAAATTTTAAATAAAATCACAATTTTAATAAAATTAAAATTTTAAAAATTTGGTAGTGATTTTTCAAAAATTTTTGGAAAAAATTTGGAAAAAAATGAATTTCTTACTCTTTTAATTTAGAAGATTTTATTTTTCAAAAAGTAAAAATATATCATTTTTAATAATAAATGAAATAAATGAAGAAATTTTGCCCCCTCTGCCCCCCCCCCCTGTAGGATGCCAGGGGGGGCAATGCACCCTTGCCCCCCCCCCAGTTCCGGCGCCTATGATTATTAGACAATCTCAACAAACATTAACAATGTATTCGTTGAAAGACTTAACAATGATATTAAGATCATTCATCATTGATATTAAGATCATTGTTGTCTTCCAACGAATACATTGTTAATGTTTGTTGAGATTGTCTAATAATGTCATCCGAATTGCACTAAGCAAGGAGTATGTAAAAAAAAAAAATTTCGAATTTTCAAACTGAACTTGAGCAAGCAACGAATGATTATTAAAAGATAAAATAATATAAATTCTTTTGTGTTTGTTTAATAATTACAATTATTTATGTGTGATTAAAGAAAGAAAAAAATTGATAAGAAGAAAAGCGGAGATTAAGATCTCTGAAAGGCAATTAAAATTATTTATCGTTAAAGATTTGTAAATATTAATTTTCTCTCGGGGTTTTAAGACGCTTAATACTTGTATGTTAGTATATTAATTCTCCTCAAGAAAATAAATAGATTAATGTAAAATGATATTTCAAAGTAATGTATGTTGTTCAATTTGTTTTACGGGAAAAGAAACATTTATAATTAAAATCTAAAAAAAAAAAATAATTTTAATCAACGAAACTTTTTGAAGAGATCAATTTCAATCAGGCTTAGATTTTTAAGAAGAAAGAAATATATAACAAGTTATATATTTCAAGAAAAAAAATCGGAAATTTTAAATGGAAAGACTGATTAAAAAACTTTTTTTAATTCGATGTAGAAATTTTGACGGAAATAAACGTTTGAGTCTAAAAAAGTATGTGTAAAAAATATACAAGTCCTATGAGAATTTAAATTTGTGCGCGTCTCGGGGTGCTAATTTTGGCAGATTCCAGTTGCCACAATTTTGAAGCTATCGACCTCAAATTTTTTTTAATTAAAGCTATTTAAAATATCTACAACTTATAGAAGCCCTTTTTTTGATTTTCGAAAAAATAAAAATATTTTTTTTAGATTAATCGCATTAAATAAAAGATATTTTTAAAAAAAATTCGCTCTATATCTTATAGATAATTAAATTAGTAATCATTGTGTTAAAAAATAATTAAAAAATTTTCTACCCTTAATTAATTAGCTGGAATCTTTCAAATAAAATGGAATATCTATGGGGAAAACTAACGCCATCTCTTGCCGCCTAGAGTAACTCGGTAGTGAATCGTCTTCTAACGGCTTTTCGAGACGCGCACCTTAAGTAAAAGATATAGTCGATGCCACAAGTGCCTGATGTGCTCGAGAGTGTAAAAACTTTGAGCTGAGTCAACCCAAACCGATAATTTTACAAATAAATAAATCATCTTTTTTAATGCTAAGCATTTTGATTGCCTAAGCTCAAGGCTGCACTCTCAAGCCCATCAGTCAATAATTGTGGCTCCGACTGTAACCCGCAGGCTTGCAATACGAAAATTTCGAATAAAATCAGTCAAAGAGTATTAGTGCATTACACACTGAAAAAGCAATATATTTATAGTTAATAGATTTTATTTAATGCAAAGAAATCCTTGACATAATAATGGCGAAATAAAAGTCGGTTCAATACTAATATTTGATATTTTTTTATTAAATATAATATATGACTAGCTAAAATATAGATATATTAATAGTTAAGATGCCTCTATTTGAATCAGTTACAATAATTTTATTCCCATATCCCTTAGGCAAAAGCGGCTCAACCCTAGATATATTAATAGTTAAGATGCCAATATTTAAACCGAGCATCACTAAAGTTTATTATTAAGATAATGATATTTGAATTAAATGGTCGAATCCTCAAATTTAATAATACAGTACTTATATAAAATATTTATTTATTTTAGTCAAAATTTTTTTATTTTAAGAAAAATCTACATATTTTTAGATTGAAGAAATATATATTAATATCGAACAGAAGCTATATTAAAATAAAAAACTTGAGTAGTTAAGTTAAATATTCAATAGGTTATATTAAAAAATTAAAAATTTCAATGAATTACTAAACTATATGAAGGAACTTTTTGTGGTTATTATTATTATTACGGGAGGTTTTAATTATAGACCACATTAGTATTAATTATTTATTAAAAATAAATATTGTAAAACGTCCCAACTGCTTATTCTGCAGTCGTTTTCAAGTCCTGTGCACTTGAAAATGAATGCAGAATAATCAGTTGGGACGTTTTACAATATTTATTTTTAATTAATAATTAATACTAATGTGGTCTATAATTAAAACCTCCCGTAATATCTGAAGGAAGTAAATATATTAATTTAAAACAATAAGTTTACATTTATTATAATTTTTTATTATTATGGATTAAATTATATAATACAATTTTAATTACATACCAGTAATTATACAATAATATCGCAGAAATGAAGAGGAAGGAATGCAGTCAGAAAGAAAAGCTTTAATATCAAATCAAACTCCTTTATAACAAATGGTTTCTGCCAATTTTTGGGGCATTTTTTATAAAGGAGTTTGATTTGATATTAAAGGTTTTCTTTCTGGATGCATTCCTTCCTCTTCATTTCTGCGATTTAATTATACAAAGATATTTATTGTTTTGAAAATAGTACGTAATAATAATATCACATAAATAACTTTGGCACTGTGTTGAAAGTTCTTTTTTAACTTCATATATTGTTAAAATTGCTCGTCCTATTGCATTTTCTTCTAAAACTTGTTTTAAAGTGATATGATTTTTTTCAAAAACCGTAGCTTTTTTTGCAGGTGGTTCCCAACTGAAATCGCTTTCATCAAATTCTAATAATTCATATTTGCTATCTATTTCTTTTTTGTTTACATCTTTTAATTCTTCTACTGCAGATAAAATTGGTGAAATACTTGTTATGACAAGCGGTGATGAATTAGAAGTTGAAGATTCCAAAGAAACAGTATTAGCAGCAATCTGTAATTTAGAGAATTGATTTAAAATTAAAAGTTTCAGTTGTATGCACTCACATTTTTTATATTCATATGTACAAAAAAAATCGGTTATTATATTTTTGTAAAAATTGGAAAATAATTAAAAAGTGAAATTGATTTAATAGTAATTATAGTTTTGTATACCAGTATAATTATATGGTATGTTAGCGAGGCGAATAGCTGAATCAGTATGTAGTAGAAAATAAAGGTCGAGCAGCTATGTTAATTTCTTTATTTAAGAACCCACAGCGACGTTTCGGTCGACTATGCGACTATCTTCATGAATGTCTTTCAAAGAACTTGAGAGGTTTTTCTTTTGACTGAACTCTAGCCATGAAGATAGTCGCATAGTCGACCGAAACGTCGCTGTGGGTTCTTAAATAAAGAAATTAACATAGCTGCTCGAACTTTTATTTTCTACTAAAATTATATGATGTCCAGTTTATTACATTTTATTTAAAAATAAATATTTATTTAAAAATAAATATTAACAAGTGCCTATAAAATTTCCAGAAATTTTTAAATAAAATAATTTTATTTAAAATAACCTTGCAACGTAATTATTTATTTTTTAAAATATTAATTAATTTAAATTTATATCTAAAAAAAAGCTGACTAAATTTTTAAAATGGTTGTATTAAATGTCTATGATGATATGAGTATACTAAATAATTTGTAATAAAATTTAAATATATGTGACCGTCCACTTGAAAAGTTACCAAATCTATACTGGGCTAAATTTTCAGGAGAGCCGATTAGAAAAAGTTTTTTTTTATTATTGATTTCGATTCTCTAGTTCTTCATCTTATATGATGAAATATTCGATCCATCAGAATATATTTATTTTATTTAAAAAATATGAAAAAACAAGACTTTAAACTCATTTTTCTCAAAACTAGGTTTAAAAATTCATATCTTCCAAACAAAAAATGATACAAACATTCTAAAAATGCCGACTTGCTGGGCAGGGTGTGTTCCGTACAGAAAGCATAAAAACTCTATTAGGACCCCGGTGAAGATTTGGTACCTTTTCATGAGGACGGTCATATATATATCTCAGATAGATAATTGAATATGTTAGCTTATCAAAAAAAAAGTAAAAATATTGAAGAATGGAAAACATACATACCGTATTCATAATACTTCTTTCGAAGAATCAACCTTAACCCCACTTTTGGGAATATCGTTTCGAGTTCTTTTTCACTGTTTAAAAGAGCATAAAGAATGCTTAGGCTTGTAATCCCATTTTCTGTAGAAAATAAATTCAAAATTAGATAAGAAATTTAGAAAAAGTCACCGCTATATAGATAGCTAATAATTAATGCCGCTAATACAACAGTATTCAGTTGATATGAATTTTTACTTACCATTTAAGGTTTCGCTAATATTTGATAGTCCCCAATCTTCTAGAAGATCATCTAATTCCATCCTATTGTTTGATGAGATTGTGCCTATTAAAAATAAGCGAAATGCACAGTTGAGATATAAAATAATAATATATTGATGAAAGCGCATAGATCATGTAAAAATGGCTGCGCTGGAAGTAACTGCTTTCCGACCATGTTTCCGACTGCTTCAAACTAGTAGAGGAAGGGAGCTGGAAGGGAGGCTTTTTTGTTTTAATTTCACTTTTCTCTGTTAGGGGCGCACTTGTCACTTTTAAATAAATTTGATATCTTAACTATTAATATATTGATACTTGCGAGAAATTTTAGTAAATTTACTATCAAAAAATATTGTTTTGGATTAAACCGCAGCTTTTATTTAAAGCAAACAAAATGTATGTTTTATTTTAAGTGACATTTAATTAAATAGAATAAATTACTCAAATAAATTTTTTGCTTATATTAAATACTTTAAAATTTTGTCACTATTAATAATATGTCGACGTATATTTATTATAAATAAAATATCTTTAATACAAATATATTTTACTAAAAATGCCCAACTCTTTCAATATATTAATATTAAAGAAATTTTTTTTACTGTGCAGATATATATTTTAGTTATTTTCGATTTTCTCAAAATATGGCTATACTAATGATTTCAGCTAAAGGTAATATAAATCATTTTTCTAGATGATCGTTAATGAAGACAATTATTAGTCTACGGGCAGGCCAAAAGTTTGTTCAATAGTTCTTTTAGTAGCTTGGTAAAAAAATTTCTCTTTAAACAAAAAAAAAAAAAAAAACAAAAAAAAAAAAAAAAAAAAATCGACTGATTTTAATAAATTAGAGCTTTATCGAAAGCTAATGGCCTCTCGAGGGAATCAATAAAAATCTTTATAGTGCCCTGGGGAAAGGGAATCTTTTTATTAACCTATTTATCTAACGAGTCCTCTTCTATATATTAGTCTTATCTTTTTAACTTTGCCCACCAACCGTAGGTTGGGTATGTAAAGTTAATGTAATCGTAAAAAAAAAATCGAAATTTAACTGAAGCTGCCAAAATGCGTTTTGAAGTCCCCTGAATCTAATTAAGTAGTTTTTGGTGTGTCTGTGTGTGTGTGAGTTAGTGTGTCTGTGTGTATGTCTGTGGGAATTTTTTTTCGTCAACGAAAACTCAAAAACTATTCATCCAATTGTTTTGAAATTTTGCAGACATAACCTAGGGGTAAAGACCAAGAACTGAAAAGCTTTTAGTAAACATCGGACCATTAGGGGGGCTCTAGAGGGGGGCCAATATTTTTCTTAAATAACCTATAATTTCTGGTTTTTGCAAAGCACAAGTTTAATTTAATTTAGGCTTTTTTTTTACCTTACGAGAGAGAGAGAGAGAGTGAGAAGTTGTACGTCTCACTAAGTTAAACTGAGGTACTCGAAATCGACTAAGCCAGGACACAATCCTCACTGGAAATTAACCCCCGCCCCCCTCCACTGCCGACACAAAAAGGTTGCCGTTCTCGAAAAAAATTCTCGCTTAAAAAAAAAAAATGCAATTAAGACATTTTTTGAAATTATACTTAAAGAATTCATATCATTGTTTTTGCTTTTTATTTTTATAGACGTACAGTGAGGGACAATATTAAGTCCCACCCATGTGTTCTTACTTGTGATTATTTCATTGTTTTTATAAAAAAAAAATGAAAATTTTTATTGGAAATTTTCTAGGTTTGAACCATGAAAGTTCCATTAAAATCCATATCAAAGTTGTTTTTTTAAATGGAACCCTCTGTATATTATTGCATATTTGGATTCTACGGCCAATTTTAGTATGACTTTATGTCATGCAATGTATTCTAAAATAAACCGTTTAGCTGCAAATCGGGTTTTTGTGAAAAAACTGCTGTCTTTTAAAAACAATGAAATAATCACAAGTAAAAAACGCATGGGTGGGACTTAATATTGTCCCTCACTGTACTTATGAGTCGTCCATTTCCAAAAGTGCCTAATTGACAAAATTTGAAAAGTTGAGATTTTAATTGCATGTTGTTGGCACAACTGAAATAAATATACATTTGAAAATAGTTTTCCAGTGAAAAAAGTTGATAAATCCTATTTAAAACAAATACTGAAAATCGAGTACAAATTCAAACCGTGCTTAGTTGCATTTCATTCAATTTCCAAAACTGTCTTGTTGCAAACAAACAAATACTGTTCCAAAACTACTTGCTTGCTAACATAAAGATGGCGACTTTCATGAACTCATTTCCAAAACTTGCTAATTGCAATGAATAATAGCCCTACCAACAAGCTTTATATTTTGGTAAATTGGCGGACATTTTTATAGTGCAGACCTATTAGTCCAAAAGCTGGCGACAAAAATGGGCAAGAGTTTTCTGAAGGCTAATATTTTCAGAATAGGTTGCATTTTAGTGAAGGAAAGATACTCTAGAGTCAGCACTTCCAGTACCGGGGCCTTTGGCGGGAATAAACCGGTAAAGTTGCGGGAAGATGGTTTTTCGCAAATATCTCGAAAACTATGGTGTTTTCAGCATAGTTTTTTATTTTTTTATTTGAAGCCTCAGGCTTCTTTCTCTTTCTTTTTTTTAATACTGTATTTAGAATAAAAAAAGACTAAATAGTTTAAAATAAAAATATAATAAAAAAAAACTTTGAAAAAAATGCTTTTATTTAAATTGAACTAAAAAGAGAGAAATAATTTAATTGTTCTTGTTAAAATTGTTGAATATTTGTGACTTGAAATAAAGGCGTAATGCGATTCCAAGGCTTTAAACAATTCCTTAAGATATCAATGAGCGCAACACGCTTTTATTTCAAGTCATAAATATTCAACAATTTTAACAAGAACAATTAAATTATTTCTCTCTTTTTAGTTCAATTTAAATAAAAGCATTTTTTTTTTTAAGTTTTTTTTATTATATTTTTTTGTTAAACAAATTTTGAAACTTAATTAGACATAGTCAAAGTTATTTGTTTATTCCTCGTTTCTAAAGATAAGGAAATTATTCATTGAAAAAGATAGAGCGAGAAAACAGAAAAGATAGATCAATAAAGAAGCATTGACTGTAAAATGCGAGAGAGAACGAACGTTCATTTCTTCCTTTATCTTTAAAAAAAAAAGGATAAATACAAATTTTAATTAATTTTAAATCAACTCTCTCTCTCTCTCTCTCTCTGTTCGTTAAACACATTTCATAATAAAAAAAAGTTTTTTGCCCGGATTACAAATTATCTCATTTTATTAAAAAAAAAAAAGAATATAATAATAATAAAAAAGTAGATGGGCGATGTTTGATTTCATTCAATATCCCTCCCTCTCTTTCTCGTTATGTGTTATTCACAAAACATGTTTTAATAATATGAAAATAATTTATTATCATTTTTAACAAGAACCATATTGAATTTTTTTTTTTTTTTTTTTACAGTACAATTTTGAGAGCAAAATGAGAATATACATTTTAAAGAGCATCTAAAAAATAATTGATTTTTGAATTTTAATCAAAATCGTTGGAGCGAATTTTGAGAAAATCGAAAAAAACTGAAAAAGTACATCAGTAAAGTACTAGTACTCTTTGGCCGATTTTGTTTTAAAACTTATTTTCTCGCTCCAGGAAGGTGCCTAACTTAAATATAAAATTTCAGCCTCATTGTTCAATTCCATCATGCTTAAATTTGAACACAGACAGACAAACAGACCATGTCCCGAAAAACACTTTTTTTGTATTCAGGGGACCTCAAAACGTGTATTTCCGTCAAAATCTCGACATCGAATTTTTGACATGAATCCAATACTTTCTCTCTATATATTAACATATATAGTGGTAAGAGAAAGTAAAAATTGAACTTTAATTATTGCCAGCCGACTTTTAAGATGGCCTAGACTTGGAATTGAAACGTCAGCCGAGAGGGCTTTAATTTAATTGAAATAAAATTGTGTACAATTTATTTACTACTACTAAGTAGTACCTACTAAGAAAAAACTCTTTATTTGAAATTAATAAACCGGTTTCGATTTTTTATTGTTAAGTTTTTGAGCAAAATTAGTCAATTGGAAGTGTTTATTTACACTGCTCAATGTTTTTTAATCATTTTTTTTTTAATTCTTATAATTAGATAATTAAAGACAAAATGTATATTTTGCTTTTACTATCTTTATCCTCGGAAGAGGGTTTTTTTAGTTATTTTTTTATTTAAATTTCCTTTTATTTTTTTTGTCTTTTGTAATATTCTAGAAAATTTATATTCACAAAAAGCTATTCAAAATTGGTAGAAACAAAATATATGTCGACACAAAAAAATATGGTGCGACCAGTCATACCAGATTGTCATATTAAATATAAGGCCCAAAGACAAAGTAGAAGCTTAAAAGACATATTTGAATTTATTAATTAACCTTGAGCAAGAAGGATAATTATAGAAATGCCCTTTTTCTAAAAGTAAAGGGAGGGTATAGAATAATTTCTTTAAGAAAACAGGTTCAAACTCGAAAGAGATGATAAGAGAAGTAAAGACAAAAACTAAGAAAAAATGCTTTTAAAAAATTGAAAAAAGGTTATGTGTTAAAATATAATTATTAATTAATTTTATTAAATTTGGAGATTGGTGAAAGCCTGATATAAAAGAAAGATAGAGAATTTGCTAATAGTCACACCACAATTTACTTTTAGGGAATATAGAGAAAGATTTGCTATCATTGTCGAATTTTAATATTCTTTGGTGATAAAAATAGTATTTAAAAATTCTTTGAGCCTAAACGAGGCAACAATCAAAGGCAACGTTTGTGTTAGAGCGATTTTGTATTTTCTCAGTGTCTGAGGTCAACTTTTCAATTATTTAACAACGTAAGTTTTATATAAAGAGTCAATATATGGAAGGCCTACGTGAACATGTATGGATAAGAACGAAATAAGATTCACTATACTTTATAAATTCATATAAAATATTCATTTATTCTGATTGATTGATATTTTTAAGTTTTATGTAAAATAATTTGTTTATATAGCTTACTAGAAAAAAAATAATTATCAATTAAAATGGAGAGTAAAAAAAAAAGAGAAAAATATCGACAATGTGCATTCATATAAGGTGAGACTCTTATATTGAGAAGGGAACATGGGGCTTGAAGGCGTCATCTAGTATCCGAAAATAACTTAAGTCTTGTATTTAAAAAAAAATTTCCAGAAATTATTGAATTATTTTATCAATTATAAATATTAAATGATTAATGAGAATAATTAATAAATAATTAGTAATTTTGAAGTGAAATACCTCGGTAAAAACTTCGAAAAACGAGGAGAGCGAGAGAGAGGTGACTAGCTCCAATGGTGGCTGCACAGCAAATGAGGTGGCGTCGGGGTTTCTTGCCAAAACTGACTTAGGTTAAGCACTAAACAAAGCTCGCCTCACTACTGAGCTGTCTAGGCTAGATCAGTATTCTTTTCTATGCAGGCATCATGGCGCCAAAGAATACAACCCTTGTGATTGGCTGGAGAGGGAGAAGAGGAGAAGAGAGGGGGATTGCCAAAATGATTAAAAATGAAATGAGGGGAGGGTGCCTAGGCTTCTCTAATACAAAGTATTGAAAAGGGTAGGAGATGGACGATTCTATTTTAATAGGGGAGCCAGGTATTTAAAATTATGTTACTTTATTATATATCTTGACGTGTAATCAATAGTTTTTTGTTTTAATTTCATTAAGTTTATAATAAAAATTTAAAATAGAAGAAATTCGATGGCTGAGTGGAAATTATTAGGATTAGGATGTAGGCAGCCAGAAAGTGATAAATGGTAGCCAATACTATTTAAATAAATTTTTGTCGCTGGAGTCGGGATGCGAACCCGCGACCTTTGGTATAAAAGGCCAGCACGCTACGCACTACAACAAAGCCCGAGGGCTCCTGAATAGTTAAATAATAAAATCAATAAAAATATTCTTATAAAATTAATTTCACTTAAAAAAAAAATCTGGTATGACTAGTTGGTACAGATTTTATGTGTCGAATGTCCGTTTTCTCTTTTATTTCAACACTCGGATTAAATGCATGCAACAGAGAAAAGAAAAGTATTTAACTCACCGTTATTTCCGTTGTTTCTTTGAGTCTCTAATGCCAACATCTTTTGACGTTTCTCTTCTAATAGACGTTCCCGATGTTTATGAATATAATCATAAATATTTGGCAAACCGCTGATAACACAGGCTGATAATGCTGAACGGTAGATATTCATATCTGTTGCTTCATACCTAAAAAAAAAAAAATGTGATTAAAGAAAGTTTTTTTTTTTTTTTTTTTTTTTTTTTTAAGCAAACTTCACTAATAGCATTATTTTTTATTTATCTTTAATTCAGTCAATAATGAACGAAATTTCTCTGATTATTTATTCGTACAATATATTCTATTTAAATGAAGTTAGGTAATAGAGAAGAGAGAGAGAGGTAGGTGGGGTTTAATGCAATTACACTATCACCCCTTTGAATTTAACCCTTAGATTTAATTAATTAATTAACACTCAAGTTTCAGCTATCAGTTAAACAATTAACTTCATCCATGTTACTCCCCAAACTCTCATTCGTTTAATATTCAATTTGAGTGTTTATTTTTCCAATTTTTATTTTTTTTTTTTTCGATTTCTGAAATAAAAATCTGGTGGGACTGGCCGCACAGCAGATTTTTTGTGTCGACATATGTTTAAGTTTTCGCCTATATGTCCCTGTTATGCAATGGTGTGTCAAAGACCAAAAAAATTCAAAAATGAGTTAAGCACGGAATATTGTTTCAAATGCTTTAATTAATAGTATTTTGTATGAAATATGTCCTAAAAAATTTAAATTTAATGTTACTTGCACAATTGACAAGAAAAATTATATATAATCCAATGTAAACAAAAAACTTTATTGTTGATTTTCTCAAAACTCGATGTTTGGTCTTTGACACTCCATTGCATAACAGGGTCCATATATTAAAATGTAAAATTTATATTTTGTTACCATGGCAACCATTTCTCCTATCTTTCCTATGATGTACAAGAGTAAAGTGGTCTTCAAACAATTTTGAAGGAAAAATGAGAATATACATTTTAAAGAGCATCTTAAAAATAATTGACTTTTGAATTTTAATCAAAATCGTTAAAGCGAATTCTGAAAAAAAAAAACAACTAAAGTACTAGTACTCTTTGGCCGATTTTATTCAAAAGCTTCGTGTTACGTCTCAGAGAGGTACCTAACTTAAATATAAAATTTCAACCCCGTCAATTCGTTCATGCTTTAAATTGAACACCCATTGGGACCCACTTTTTTGGACTCAAGGGGCCCCAAAACGTATTTATATCAAAATATCGACATGGCTTGGTAGCATCTATTCTCTTTTATTCACTCAGCCACATGTACTCCTGAAGATGGGTTAATAGCTCGAAATATATCGAGTTATAAATTCAATATTTCTTTCATTTACAACTTAGTGAAACCTCACATATACAAAATAATTTGACTTATAAATATATTTCACTGAAAACCTACACCACTTTCCGTCCAAACTACAATACTTTCTCTCTCTATATATATATTAACATAAATATATGTAAGAGAAAAAAAAAAAAGATAATGCTTTAGTTGCCCCTTTCTTTGAACATATGTCCTTTGTTGATTCAATCGCAATTTTTTTTTTATGAATTCAAATATATAATTTAACAATATTTATAAAAATTGAAACATATGGATTTGATAATTAATTTTAGATAAAATATTACAACAACAATATTGGAGCAAATATTATTTTTCTTTTTTCATATTGACAAATGTCATATAATTTTATTTTATTATAATTTATTATATTCTTTTTTTTTTTTTGTTTTTTTACTGTTGGATGAATGTCAATAACAACAACAACAGTATGATTAACCCAACAAACCGGGATTGGATTGATAAACGATAAAACGTTCAGGCAGCGAGTGTGTGTGCAGCCAATGTCAATTAAAATGATGGATGCATCGATTTCTATTTTTCCAATTAGAGAGAACTTAAAAGGAATAGAGGGTAGAGAGGGGAGGGGGTTTGAATTTAATTTGTTATGCTGATTTTATTACAGTTGAAAAAAAGTACAACCAAATTGCAACACTTTCCAAAGTAATTTTATATTTTTACCGGATACTTTTTACTAAAATCATAAGCTCCGAGTATTTAATTAATTTGTGAGTATAATTAATTGCTGGTAGATCAAGTGACACTTGGGGTGTGCTCGTTAACAAAGCACAGCGCTGTCCTGGAAGGACTAGAGATTCCGAATTGACTTCCTAGCGGCGGAGATATCGATAGAGGCGATAGAGGGAATAAGCCCCTGAATCTGTCAGTTTCGATTCTAAATTCTTGATTATTTTTTTATAAATAAATATATTTATAAATATTCAGAATCTATTCTTGGGTGGGGAAGAGGTCCCTATTAATGAACGGGACCCGGCTCCCGGCGACTAAGGAGTAAAAGTGGTCTTCAGAAGATTTCAATGGCAAAATGAGAATATATGTACATTTTAAAGAGCATCTAAAAAATAATTGATTTTTGAATTTTAATCAAAATCGTTGGAGCGAATATTGAGAAAATCGTAAATAACTGAAAAACTACATCAGTAAAGTAAAAATGTAAAATGGCTTTTATTTATTAAAAGTGGATTTGCAGCCAAGAGAATAAAAAACTATTTTAATTTCTTTTGGTCGACGTTTCAGACGCCAATCGCGTCCTTCTTCGGGACCAAAGATTGTTAAAAAGCACACATGGATTTTGTTGTGGCATGTATAACTCCATGTGTGCTTTTTTAACAATCTTTGGGCCCGAAGAAGGACGCGATTGGCGTCTGAAACGTCGACCAAAAGAAATTAAAATAGTTTTTTATTCTCCTGGCTGCAAATCCACTTCCTTAAAATCAGTAAAGTACTATTACTTTTTGGCCGATTTTGATCAAAAGCTTATTTTCACGCCCTGGGTGGGTGTCTAACTTAAATATAAAATTTCAACCTCCTAGCTAATTCCTTCATGCTTTAAATTGAACCGAGACAGACACACAGACAGACCATGTGGCGAAAACCACTTTTACTTTCTCTTACCTCTATATATGTTAATATATAGAGAGAGAAAGTATTGGTTTCATGTCAAAAATTCGATTTCGAGATTTTGATGGATATATACGTTTTGAGGTCTGAAAACAACTCGAGTACAAATCCAGCTCATGGCAAAAAAATTTCAAGGATTTTTATGAACCAGGGCAGGAGCTAAATGTCTCAACTAGACTCTAAATTTCAAAATATTTAGGACTTAGAAAATCCTGATAGTAAATATGGCTGGTAATTTTTACAGGCTCCTGAAGACTTACTCAATCCAAATACGTTCTCAGACTCCCTAAGAATTTTTATTAAAATTATTATGCTGAAAGATTCCAGGTATTTAAGCTACACTTTTTGGATGATCAAGCTTTTCAACATGGGCGTAGCCAGACTTCTTGTTAGGGGGGGCAACCCCTCGTTAGGGCAAAAAGAGGGGGGTTTTGCAATTAATATATACATAGAGTATTAATTATTTATTTAAATTAAAAAAATTAAATTAATGTAGTGAATTGGGGTGTTAAAAAAAAATTTCCAATGGGAAATATATATATATATATTTTTTTAATTTTTTAGGACCAGCCAGGGGGGGGCAACGGCCCCCCCTGCCTCCCCCTGGCTACGCCCATGCTTTTCAAGAATACTTTATATCGGTATAATACCGCGTGCAAGTGATTCAAATCCCCTTTATTCCTAATCGCACCTAGATCAATTGTAATAATTTACTAATTATTAAAGTTGCAATTGTAAACCCCTGAAATTATGTTCCTATCACTAAAGCACGGATATCCGCTACTAAAATGAGACGGCTAAATAATTTGAGCACAGGGAGAGAGAGGGGGGGGGGGAGGGGGGGGGTTGGGGGGGGGGGGGGGGAGAAGCAAACCCCCAAAATGGTCTCCAATCACCATTCGATGGCCAAATAAACGATCGATAATAAATAATTAAGTTCAAATAAACGAAAACAAAAGAGAGAGAGCTTATTGAATTCAAATCTAAATAATAACTGAAAATTAACTTTTAATCGATTCATTTACACATTGATATTTTGACACGAGAAATAGATAAATATACTAGAGTATATATTTTTTTTTTTTAGAAACACTAGGCGATATTTTTCAATAGGGTTGTATTTATTGGTGTAAATAGTTTACTGACAAAGGGCCGGTTGCTTCACTTCTAATTAATTAGCTATTCCGTGGATAAGCTAGTTGACTATGCTACACTTCTTGTTAAGCTAATCATATGATTAAATAAGAGCCCAGATCGTAGTTAACTAGCTAAGAGCCAAAGTTCTGTATTAGGCTTACTTAATTAAGGGGTGAAATTAGAAACACAAGCCTGTTTTATTATTATTATTATTTTTTTTTTTTTTTTTTTTGAAATTTTTAAATTAATTAGCTTTAAATTATTTTAATTTTTTTAAATATTTATTTGAATTAATTTTAATTTTTAAAATAATTTTTATAAATAATGCTTTTATTAAGTTGCTAACTTCACAAAACTTTTCTTATACCTATATAACTATATGTGAAAAAAACCCATTTTTTTTAACTCGAAGGTTAACCGTGTTATTGTTTATTATATCGATGATTAACTAACGGTCGGGCAAGTTTGCTATTTGACTAGAAGTGAAGCAATCGGGCCTAAGGGGTTTTATGCCTGAGCAGAGTTAAGTCAACCAAACAAATATTTTAAAAACCAAAACTTTCTCTCTATATATTTCATATATATGGTAAGGAAAAGTAAAAATAAATAAATACAACTGAAGTGGAAAAGCTACTTTTAAGACAACACTTGTGAAGTCTAAACATTTGGGTTTTCTAGGCTCAAGGCTCCACTCTCGAGCACATCAGTCACTAATGGCGCAACTGTACATGTGTACAGTGAGGGTCAATATTGAGTCCCACTCATGCGTTTTCTACTTGTGATTATTTTATTGTTTTTGAAAAAATCTTATATATTTTTTAATGGAAACTTTCATTGTTCAAGCCTAGAAAATTTCCAATTAAGATTTTCCTTTTCTTTTATAAAAACAATGAAATAATCACAAGTAGAAAACGCATGGGTAGATCTTAATATTGTCCCTCACTGTACATGTATCTTGCCGGTATTTTAATAATATACTATAATCAATTCCTATATAATAAAACGACTGCTTATAGGACAATAAATGTGACCCGAAACCTCCCTATATTCAACAACAAGGCCGCTGCTCCTATTCATTAATCTTTTTTTTTTTTTTTAATTGTTTAAGGTATTTTTCGGCATCTAACTCCATTAAGACCCCATCTCTATTTATTTCAAATAATTGGTAGCCAATTCAAATGAAATAAATTAAATAAAGCGAATCCGGAACCTTAGGCACTAAAGGGTAATTAATGTCTTCTCTCTGAGTCAAGGGTCACGGGTATTCCTTAAAAATTATTATAATTTATGAAATGCTAATTAAATAAATTTAAGAAATAAAAATAAGTTGTTTTTGAAAATATAATAGTCCAATAACTTTTGTAAATATTCAAAAAAAGCTTTCTATAGATGGTTCACGGACTCCCCAAAAATGTACACCTGGTTTGAAGTTGATATATTATAAGAAAAATATATTTAACTACGATATTTTATTATATAATTTAATTCTAAAATTTAATAAATATGCATTTTTTTTTAGTATCGGTTCTAGAAAGATATTGTATCTTTTACTGCCATTTCTCCCCTCTCCCCTCGCATAAAATACGAGTTTACTATCACACTCCTTATAAACCAGATAAAACAGATAAATATTTAAATCTAGAATTGTTATTTATTCTAATTTTTCATATTCCGAAAGGAAAAAAAAAAAAAAACAAAAATAGAATTTTGCTTTTAGAAATAGAAAGAGAAGGAGGGATGAATAATTCACGTTTAAAAAAAAAAAACGGACGGCATCACATTAAAACAAGAAATGTACATAAAAATTAGCCTCCAGTTTTATTTTTGTAACGTCCTCTCTTTCTCTCACTAAAAAAAAAAAAGATAAGGCGATTAAATCTGTCCTCCCTAGAAGGCAGGCAGTTAGAAATAAATTAAAAAATAAAATTAAAAAAAAAAAAAAAAACGGGGAGATAGCAAAGAGTCAAATTAGATTCAAATAAAATCAATGTTTTTAATCAATGGAAAGGATTAAACTTGTTTTTATATGCTAATGAATTATATGATTTTTAATAAGTAGAATGGATGGGGTCAACTGGGGGGGGGGGAGGATTTAGTAAGTAGTCTGCGATCACCACGGGCTGTTTAATAAATTTTTTACTTTTTTTAAACTCATGACTGCGTATTATCAGGTAGAAAGAAAAAAAAACGGATCTTTCAGGCCAAATGTACCGTATTTTTATTATTTGAACATTACCGAAGTATCTATCCTCTTTGAATCATCTTCAAATGTATTGTTCTCTAATTTGTTATTATCTTTTTGGATTGATCAATAAGCCTGAAGATGATATATTTGGCTTGAAAGAGATATTTTTAGAAATAGGGGCATAAATTCCTAAGGCAGGCCACACACCAAGGAAACATGAAACGTGAAATGTGAAACGAGAAATATGAAACACGTTTCATAAAATAAGAACACATTGCCGTAAATGAGAAGGCGCACATCAGCGAAATATGTTTCAAGTGACGTCATAGCGAAGCAAATCCTGGAGAAACGTGTTTACATGAAATAGGTTCTGTTCTATAGTTTTGTTTCTTGTTTCTCCTTTCTCGCAGACAATAATAAAATAACTCCCAAAGCCAGTCTAAAATTTGTAGATAGTACAGTACGTCTTATGTACGTACATAAGACGCACAATTCGTCTTATGTACGTAC
Organism: Euborellia annulipes; assembly: GCA_023213315.1. Taxonomy (NCBI): domain Eukaryota; kingdom Metazoa; phylum Arthropoda; class Insecta; order Dermaptera; family Anisolabididae; genus Euborellia; species Euborellia annulipes. The sequence continues at coordinate 927 of JAKCPI010002378.1, read as the reverse complement.
ATAAGACGTACTGTGCTATCTGGGACCTGTCTGATTTTTTTTTCCAAAATTTTACGAAAAATGTCTTTTTCTTCGTTGATTATTTCAAAAACTATTCCAGTTTTCGGAAAAATGTCAAAGAATAAAAACTTTTCAGAATTAAGTATTTTATCATAATATAACAAAAAAAATTGAAAATTTCTAAATTTCTGAAAACACTTATTAGGTAAAGTACTACTTCCAAGTGACGTATTTACTCCAAAAGTTGATATAAATCTACAATTTTAGTGTAAGGAGAATATACCAAATTTCATCTATTGAATAGCTGCTTTGGTTTTTAAGCAATCGTGTTCACAAACACACACACAGACATAATGCCCCAAAATGGTATTTTTGGACTCAGAGAGGTCTAAAACGTGGAGAAACATCAAAATCTCGAAGTCGAATTTTTTTACGATTACACTACTTTCTCTTTATATTCTATACGAGAAAGTAAAAAAATTATAGCTACTAACTAGGTTATATAAGATTTAAACTTTCGACCGTTGGTTCTCGTTGAAACATTTTGTAAATTAAAATTAAGATATACAAATTAAACACTAGGTTATTTGTTTCAAAAGTTTTATTAATTAAAAATTAACACGTAATACGTATTTCGACAATTACTTCTTATTAAGAACATAATCACTTCTGATCATAGGCGCCGGAACGGGGGGGGGGGCAAGGGTACATTGCCCCCCCCTGGCATCCTATAGGGGGGACAGAGGGGGGCAAAATTTCTTCTTTTATTTAATTTATTTTTAAAAATGATATATTTTTACTTTTGAAAAATAAAATTTTCTAAATTAAAAAAAAAATTAAAAGAGTAAGAAATTCATTTTTTTTCAAATTTTTTCCAAAAAAATTTTTGATAAAATCACTAGAAAATTTTTTTTTTAATTTTAATTT
>JAKCPI010002377.1:0-62737 GCA_023213315.1 Euborellia annulipes | reverse complement strand
ACACACACACACACACAGACCATGTCGCGAAACCAACTTTTTTGGATTCAGGGGACCTCAAAACGTGAAGATCCATCAAAATCTCGACATCGAATTTTTGACATGAATCCAATACTTTCTCTCTATATATATATTACATATATACATAGGTAAGAGAAAGTAAAAACTAAAGAGGATAAGTATTTTGATAAGAATTAAATTTTATTTATTTAAGGTCTTTTTCCACTAAAGTATGTGAACAGAATACCGTCTTTCGGGGTGAGAATGGTCTGAGGGGTGAGAATGGTCGTTTTGCAGGAATATTTGAAATTAAGCGGTAGAATGTTCTGAATTTGTATTTTTTTGCTATTTTTTTTTTTTGTGGCAATAATGTATCTCATGTTTATTCAAGAGGTAGTTGGTTTTGGGAATTTTTTTTTTATAAAATATAATAAAAAAAAATCGGAAATTAGGGATATTTGTTCATATTTTATTAAGTCGGTATAACTTTGGTTGTCAAGTTAGGCACAGGCTGGAAGATTATCTTAAAACGTCTCGTGGTGCACGACCAACTTGTTGGTCAACTATTGATAAGTTGCTTATTATTATTAGTAATACAGTTTAATTTATAAAAAAATTATTTCCCAAAAAATTGTAAAATTCAGTGTTTTTTTGGGGTGAGAATGGTCATCGAAAATCATAACCGAGTTGAGGTGGAAAACGATGAAGGTATACCTTCCTCAGACCAGAAAAGTTTGTATTAGTAATAATGAGGGGGTAAGAAGAGTGTGAAACATTTTTATCGGTCAAGTGATAGAGGACAGGGGAGGCTACCTACAATGACGAGACGAAGTCCCTATATTCCTGAAAAAAAAAGGAGAAAAAATTGTTATCTTCCCGGACAAACCTGAGATATTAGCAGCTGTGGACAGGAAAGATGTCTTAAAAACCCTCCTCTACTCCCACCAAAGAGAGAAGAGGATGGATTGTTTTTGATAACAGCCAATTTGGAAATGTCACAATTTTTTTAATCATTTTTTTCATAGTTTTAAAAAATTAAAAAAAAATTAATATTATATTTTTGAATTATGAACTTTGTTCTTTCTAACCATACTAACTCCGACCAAATCCTCTTTACTTTGGACTTAAAAATAAGCAAGACCATTCTCACCCCAAATACGGGGCGAGTATGGTCACTCAGCATATTTTGTTGTCATGCAGATTCCTTAAGACCTAAAAAAATTATAATTCGCAGGGTAAGTAATCAAGAAACTAAGCAATGATCCCACTTAGTTTCGTTATTTTCTGCTAATCGGTGCAAGAGTTATAAATGAAAATATGAATTTTTGACCATTCTCACCCCGTTTGACGGTACTGAAAATGGATGAGGAGAGGGAGTGTCTGAGAGAAATATTGAGAGGAGTGGAAAACAGAAACGGGGAGAGGAATAGAGGGACTAGGAAGGAACATGGACTGGTCCGGGAAGAGAAGCCGAAGAGGGTGAGGGCGATGGAAGAAATGATGAGGGCGGAACTATACAGAGAGATTGGACGAAGTTCGACAACTTCAGATACTGCCCATATTACAAAGAAAGATATTGGCAAGACACAAGATGGAATGAAGAAGTTGTGGACAAGAGCGAGATGCGGAAGCATTTGAAGAGGATTGGAGGGGAGAGGAGGAAAAACATGCAGGGGCTGCAAAAGAGAGAGGGAGACGGCGGAGCGTGCAGAAGAATGCAGAGACTCCCAGAGAAATTAGAAAGAAGATAAGAGGATGGTGGGGAAGATTGGAGGAGCCGATAAATAGGGAGACGGTGGAGATGATCAAGAGGATCGACAGGGTAAGTAACAATAGTAGCTCAAAGTCCGAAGGATACGAGCAATGCATCATGTAATTAATGTAAATAAATAAATATTTAAGGTCTTTTTCAAAGGGATGCGAACCCACGGTACAGAAGGCCAACACGCTAACCACTACACTAAAGCCCGAGGGACTAAATTTTTTTTTTAACACTTACACTTTTTTCTCATTCACACTCACACCTAAACACACAGTCTTTTCGGTAACTCAGGCCATATAAGACTTTGACGACGACCGTTGATTGATTAAGATGTATATTAATATTTGTGGTCCAGGCATTCTTATTTAAGCCATTTGATATTCAAATGGCTTAAATAAAATCATAGGACTGCCTGGGATCCGAACCCGCGACACTTGGTATAGAAGGCCAGCAAGCTAACCCTTACACCAAACCCGAGAGCGCCGGATTAAGTAAATTTTTTATTTTTAGACACACTCGTAAAAATTCTCTTTATATTGAAAAAAAGCCCATGAAAATCGGTCAAGTAGTTTTAGAATTAATGCGTTATAAAGAAAAAATTAAAATTTAATCTCACAATTATTATTCTATAAGTAATTCTATAAATAGATTAAAAAAAAAAAATAATTATATATTAAATTTAATATCAATGAAGTGACGAATTTCACAATTTAAATTTAAGAAACCAATATAGCCCATATATCATTTTAAATTAATCTCCGAACGATCAAAAATAATTTCAATATTTTTGAAGAGTTTCAATGGTGACATCTAAGGGAAGTAAAAGAAGAAAAAAAAATACATTTAGAAAAGAGGGTAGAAGAAATGACAATTCCTTCTTCTTCTTCTTCCCTCTTGCAATAGAAAGTCGGAAATGGATTTTCTCCCTCCCCCTCCTTCCCCCGGAGGCCTTTTCCTTTTCCCATCAGTCATGATTTATTTTCTAACTATTATTTTAATATTTCGACATTAAAAACGTTTCTATTATTCATTTTCTTTAAAACAAGAAAATCATTAAATCGAGAGTGCAAAAACAAAAAAATCTCTTTAAAAATTAAAGGAAGATTAATCTCTTATTTTTTTTTTCTGTTACCTGTTAATATAAAGAGAGAAAAAATTGCGTTCATGTCGAGATTTTGATGAAAATACACGTTTGGTGCGTCTGTTTTTCAAAATAAAACATGAAGGAAATGAGCTACGAAATTGAAATTTTATATGTAAATTAATTAACCTCGGATCAACCGGACCTTGGATTAACCGGCCTAATCCATTAGTATTATGAATTACATATATTTATCATGCATTATTTTTTAAAGTGGAACTTTTATTTGATGGCCTCAAATTTTTTCGCTCTTCTATCAGCATGTCGCGTTACAAGCCGTGGCGTCAAAGCCGTGACACTACAAGCCATGACGTCACAAGCCGTGACGACAAAAATAGGAAAGTTGAAATTTAATATATATGACGAATTATAAAAAAATAATTGTGAGATTTAATTATTCAATGTTTAAATTTATAAAATATAATTCTTAAAATAATTTAAAATGATTCAAATCTTCAATTACTAAACAAATATTGTTCTCAGTTTTTAACATGCGTCTATTGATTTCCCATTTTCCAATTATTAAGTTAAGATTAAAAACGCGATTTTAATACCCTTAATTGAATAATTTTCAGTTAAACGCCCATGATCCGAAAAAAAAGTTTCACTTGCATCGTGGTTTCATAAACCACACAATGTTTTTATTAATTACAGAATATAATAGAATGGAACTGAATACAGAGAAAAGTAAGATAATAATATTCAAAAAAGGGAAGAATCAATATTTGGAAATGGAAAAATCAAGAACTGGAAGAGGTGAAAAAATACAAATATTTGGGAATCTGTTTAGACAAAAACCACAATTTTAAATGAACACCGAGAGAAGCAAATAGGAAAGGGGAAAAGATTAATTAGAGAACTCCGGGGAGTAATTAAGAGGAGCCACTTAAAGAAATTAGACAAAAACACAATTGTCACTTCTACGGTATTTTATGGAGCGGAAGTATGAGGAAACAAGCACGAAGTGGTACACAGTACATTCATGAAGAGGCCTGCAAAGAAATACACCAGGATACGAGAGCAGGTCAATAAGTCCGTGATTTTTTGAATTTTCCGCCTCTTAATTGAAATGGCAACACTGCTCCTGTCAGCAGGCAACAACTATCAGCTGAGTCCTGTTGAAATTTGAACCAGCTGGGTCTTTTACTTTTTGTTTGACATCCATTCATAGCAGACTACCTCGTGATTTAAGAAGAAAATGGAAAAAGTGAATTTCGTGTGCTCCATGTCAAAAATCCATGAATTGGGATACGAATTGCTCCCTCATCCGCCCTATTCTCCGGATTTAGCCCCGAGTTACTATTTATTGTTTTAAACAAAAAATGGCTCGGCGGAAAGAGATTTGACTCCAACGATGAAATCATCTCAATTTTGATGCCCTCGACAAATCTTATTTTTTGGAAGGGATAACAAAATTGGAGAAACGTTGGACAAAGTGTATAGATAAGGAGACTACGTTGAAAAATAAAAATAAATTTTTTATCTAAAAACCTGTGTTTCATTCAAAAAGTCACGGACTTATTGACTTGCCTTCGTATATTTGGAGGATGGAACTTGAGAGAGGAACCTGGGCGAACGAGATGGCAATAATAAGATTAAAGCTGATCTTGAGAATAATCGGAATGACAGAAGAGAGATGGCCAAAAAGAAGTCTTAAAGAGCTGATAAGAAGAAGAGGAAATGGAGAATGTACAAGATGGATGGAGAAAGTGGAGAGGATTGGTACAGAAGGAGGAAGACCTAATATACTAAAAGACATAGTCCTAAATGAAAATAATACTACTCAGAATCTCCGAAACACTAAGAACAAAATTGGACAATGAGATTCAACAGACATGGACAAAAATAAACAACCCCACCTACAAATACCTAAAAAAAGACCCTAGGGACTGATATTTATCTGCTAGATAAGAGAATATCAGAAACAGACAAAATAATATGGGCTAGATTAAGATGCGGAAACGACATCAGAAAATATGGAGCAAATACAAGATGAGGCTTCTGCGACAAGGAAGAAGAATCAATGCTCTACTTCCTGGAATGCGAGATGCTGAGAGAGGGGTTGAGGGAAGAAAAAAGATGGAAGATGAAGAAAATCTCGCAAGACAGTGGAATAAAAGACCGGTAAGCTCTGGAAACTCATAAGAGAAATAATGAAAGCATCCCAACATACCCAATGTAATTAAAATTTATCAATTTAAAGAAAATGTATCCCAAACCCCAAAACAGGGGAGGGAATGCATCACAAGAGAAGGAAGGAGTTCCCTAGTGTACCGGCCAAACGGGTATCCAGCCAGGGTCTCGGTCCCGACCTGGCTGGTTAAGAGGGGTTTTACTGTTATTAAAAATAAATGAATGACTTACATAAAAGAAGGGGGTTGAGGAGACATCACTCACCTGGAACAAAAAGAATAAATAATATTAGAAATTAGAAAAACAAAACACAACCATAAACATAATTTTTAATATTCTAAAAGTGAAATGTTCACTAAAGAAACTAACTTTTAGGAAAAAAATATTGTGCAAACAAAAATCACAGTAGATAAAAAAAAATATGCGGAAAAACGGTTTAAAAACACGCCTCATAGGTCTATTCATCAAAATATGAAGGATATACCCAATTATCTAATAGATATACTCTTATGACTTATGGATTCATGATTATTTATTATTTAAATTTAGCGAGATGCTTGTACTTGTTGTATTGCTGCACAGAGATTTGATCAATTTATTATTATTATTTGAAATTCCTATCGGGATCCCCGTTTATTTACCCGAGGTGCTTAAGTGTACGAAGACATACACCTCAAACCCAACCGGCCTCTGGTGGTAACCATCTACCGGCACCCCGTTAAGTTACATCATTTCCAATCTCTAACTCCTCCTCCTTCGTTCGTTTCTAGCTAGTGAACTAATCCTTATTACTGGTTCCAACCGGCTCCTCTTCTATGCTAGGGAGGATGTTCTAGTTGAGGAGGGACTTCCTCAGCACCTGCTCCTTTCGAAGAATGCATCACTGAGAGGGAACCATCTTTACGTCCACTTCCATAGAACGGGATGTCACAGCAACTCCCTCTCCCCGTAGAGTTGCCTGAGAGCTATTGTGGTGAGATCCAATATTCCGATCCAGTGCCTGCTTGAGGATTTGTTTACATTAAATACGAACAGGAATCTTCTTTGTAGAAGCCGACCCTCTAGCCCAGGGGTCCCTCCAAACTTAAAATGTGGGGGGGAAGTAAAAGAATTATTTATGTCCAGCCTTAGGGCCATACTGATTACTCCAGTAAGTTCAGAGGGCCAAAAACATATTATCATTGTTGCCGGTGGTTAAAAGTGAAATAGTCCACTGATGAAAAAAAAGTTCGAAAAAGTACGCAACGTTTAAAAAAGGCTGCAAATCGGACTAAAGTCCGCAAAACAGCAACACTACATATTATTAATTTTCCTGTCATTATCTGTAATTTCTAGATTAGTCGTAGAGTACGAGCCATGAGGAGTAACCAACTTATCACAAATACAATAACAATAAGCCTACAACAATGTTATGAGTAGTTAGCCCATGACCATATCAATGCAGATGTCATATTAATAATTATTCAACATAAAATTAGAATACCCTTCAGTAAACTAAATTTAATTTGCTATAAAAAATATGATTCTCTAAAAGAAGTTTTCAAGTTTGCTAGCTCTCCGCGGGCCGGACAAAATCTGTCCGCGGGCTGGATGTGGCCCTCAGGCCGTAGTTTAGAGACCCCTGCTCTAGACCAATACACCAGCGAGTCCCCCGATTTTATCAATGAGAAGAAAAGTTATTTCATTTATGATTTCAAATTAACCTTCAAACTTGGCTTCATTAAGAGGAATGCCCGTCATTTTAATCGAATATCCACAATGAAAACTTAATACTATTCTCTAGTTCGCTCACAGCTTTGCCCCGTTTAATTTGGAATCCCAATACCGCCTTTCATACCAACTTGGTGGAGAGAGTGCAGAGGGTCTTCCTGAGATATTTATTCTATAGACAGGTTGGTCACTCTTCTTTGGGTGTTGACATATTTAATTTGATTGAGATGGAATGTCTTGCGGGGCGGAGGACCGATGCGATTTACAGGAATTTTTTGTGATCTTCTGGGACCGCTGGGACTTCAGCGAATTGCTGGCCGAGGTTGGTTTTAGAGTCCCGGTGTTCGCCCTGAGGTTTGGATCCGGTTGTCACTCTTCTTGGGTGTTGACATATTTAATTTGATTGAGATATGTTTCGGGGCGGAGGACCGATGCGATTTACAGGAATTTTTTGTGATCTTCTGGGTACCCTGGGACTCAGCGAATTGATGGCCGAGAGTCCCGATGTTCGCCCTGAGGTTTGGATTCCTCTTCTACTTCAGGCAATGTCGAACAGTGATCGGAGAAAGGTCACCTGTTTTAAGGATGATCGTTGAATAGACTCGGAGGAAGGCAGACCGAGTGTATACCAACTCTATACACGGAATTTGCTTGTAAATTTTTGTTCTTTTGTGATTTTTCCTCTTTCAACTTCCATGTAATTGGATTATTTCTCTTATTAGGTCCGATTTAAGTCCAATTTTTGAATTGTGGGTCGTGGAAACGCTGTTATAGAGTCACACCAGATTTGTATTTTTGTTCTACTCTAGAACTATTTATTATAAACATCCTTGCTATGAAATATATGAAGGGTATATATATTTTGACATTAAAATTGTTCAATTATTCATAAATGTCCATGGAATAAAAAAAAAGCCTTGACGACGATGACAATATATAAAAACGCGTTTGTCGTCATCGCCGTCGCTGCCGCCGGATATGAAAGAGGTTTAAATTTACGGTCTCTCTGTACCTACTACACACGTTAAGTTAATAAAATTTTACTGGAGGAATTTTAATATCCCCTCCGACTCCCCAAGGGCTAAAAATAATTATTGAGTAGGAGAGGGGGAGGGGGAGGGGGGGGGGTGATATTCAATCGTGCTCTGAATAAATTAGTGTGGAAATTATAGCTTGTTTTTTTTTTTTTTTTTTGAAGAAGAGATCTGCTTTAAAATTCAACGAGATTTTTTTTTTTTGTTTAAATCGTTGGGTGGATGATAAATTACATATTTTTATCCATTATAAAACTTAAATTCGTAGGGAAAGTTTCTTTTTCTTTTTTTTTTCATCTTTCAATTTGTTATTTTATTTTTGTTTTTTTTTTTAAATGTATGTTTGTCATTGTTTTAAGGCACTAATGGATTCTGACATGCTGTTGGAATGGGGAAAAGAAAGAAACGGCGATGAAATTTCTTTTTTTCTCGACCGTAGGCTCTGTAAATAAATAGATTGATAGCGTTAGATATCCAGCCATTTTTTGTTACAATTTGCATATGCGATATAAGTAAATTTTAATGTAGAAGGATGATTAAAAAGGCTAAGCAAACCAACTAGTCCCCACGCGAGTCGACCGAAACGTCGCTGTGTGTTTCAATATAATAAAGAAATAATAATAGCTGCTTAGCCATTTTATTCATCCTTTACATCCCCTTGACTGACCAAAATTGTACAAGTTTATTAAATGTAAGCGAGGTGAATAGCTGAATCAATATGTAGAAGGATGAATAAAAATGCTAAACAGCTATTGTTATTTCTTTATATATCTGTATTCAAATCCAGATGCGACGTTTCGGTCGACTCGCTGTGGGTTTGAATTCAATAAAAAAAATATAATAGCTGCTTATCATCCTTTACATCCCCCTGTCTGACCAAAACTGTACAAGTTTTTTAAATGTAAGCAAGGTGAATAGCTGAATCAATATGTAGAAGGATGAATAAAAATACTAAGCAGCTATTATTATTTCTTTATGTATCTGTATTCAAACCGACTGCGACGTTTCGGTCGACTCGCTGTGGGTTTGAATTCAATAAAAAAATATAATAGCTGCTTACCTTTTTCATCCTTTACATCCCCTGACTGACCAAAATTGTACAAGTTTTTTAAATGTAAGCGAGGCTAATAGCTGAATCAATATGTAGAAGGATGAATAAAAAGGCTAAGCAGCTATTATTATTTCTTTATGTATCTGTATTCAAACCGACTGCGACATTTCGATCGACTCGCTGTGGGTTTGAATACAATAAAAAAATGATAAAAGCTGCTTAGCCTTTTTATTCATCTTTCTACATATTGATTCAGCTGTTCACCTCGCTTATAGTTTTAATATTCTTGTACGATTTTGGTCAGTCAGGGGATGTAAAGATGACATGTGGTGTTTGATTGTCGTTTCTATAATGTCCAAGATGGTTTTTTGATCATTTTGGGAATGATGCATAACTATGTGAGAAAATAGTGTTTAGAATATTTAGTACTATATCTTTTAGAATGGCATGATTATTGAAATAGGTTAGGTTTTCTATTAAAGGCTAATTTGGGATATTGAAGGTTGAAAAATGGATGGGGCAGTAAATGACGAACTATTTTCTATGGTGCTTTGATGGATCTTGTTTTCTGTGGACTGTATGTAGGCTGGGGTGGGAAACGTTTTTAAAGGATTTTTTGAATAGCCTACTGGCTTTAATGGATTGGATGGTGTGATTTAACGCACAGCACACAATTTTTTTTAAAATTTTAATCTCATATTTGGATATTTTATACACAATAGAGAATCCTAAAGAAATACAAAATTTCATAAAAATTGAAAAAAAAAAATTTTAAATATGTTAAAGTTGATCGCAATTAACATGCAAATTTCTATATGAGGATTTAACATTGGCTCTATGGAAGGAAGAGCCGGAAAAAGAATTTGAAAAATCTTAAATACATCAGTAAAGTTTACTTCAAACAATTTTTAAGGGCAAAATGAGAATATACATTTTAAAGAGGATCTAAAAAATAGTTGATTTATGAATTTTAATCAAAATCCTTGTACCTGATTTTGATAAAAACTGAAAAAGTACATAAATAAAGTACTAGTATTTTTTGCTTGATTTTGTTCAAAAGCTTATTTTAACTAGGGTCTGACCCAAACAAGATTTTCAACCGAAACCGTAACCGAAATCGAAACTTGTATTTCCTATACAAAATTCATATCATTTTACCATCTTTTTTTTTTGAAATTTTTTCTGCACTGCGGAAAATTCTTTTCCCCTCCCGTGAAAATAATTTTACCTTTTTTTTTTAGGGAAACTAAATTTTTTTCCCCTTTCCACAGGGCGGAAAATTTTTTTCTCCCTCAAGAGCAAATCATTTGACCTTTTTTTTTGCTTGAGAGTCTCATCCCATCTTTTCAGACTCAGGTTTCGGCTACTTTTTGGCCGAAACCGAAACCAGGATTTTTGGACGAAACTGGCCGAAACCGTAACCGAAACCGAATATTCGGTCGGTTCCTAATTTTAACTATCCGGGAGGGTTTTTAACTTAAATATAAAATTTTTAACATCATAGCTCATTTCCATCATGCTTAAAATCGTCACACACAGATAGACCACTTTGCGGGACTAAAAATTTCCAATTTTAAAGGCAAATTCTAATATTAAAGGCATGTGAATGCATTAATGGACCACTCTTTAAATAATCTGACATTTATTATTGTCCAATTTTAATTAAATAAGCGTTTAATTCCAAGAAAGGTTCAAGATTTTTTTTTTTTTTTAAAGCTTTAATATGAAAATAATAAATTAAAAGAGTAAATAAGATTAAAATTTAATAAGCTTAAAAGGTGTAGGTATTAAATTTTTTTTTTTTAAACCCACTGAAAAAGCAAGAGAGAAAGAAAGATCTATCTGATATACGAATAGGAAAAAGAGGAAAGAGTGAGTGAACATTTCAATTTCTGAAATTACAGATATTTTTTTTTTTTATGTTCTGAAACGAGCGAACGTTAGAGGAGTATTCAAAGGGGGATTTTAAAAGAACTATAAGGCAATGAATAAATTATTATATATATACGCCTCTATAAAATTCTCTTTTAAACTTTATTATATAACAAAGTTGCATTTAATTACTAATAAATACATAATTTCCTATTTTTTTTGTAATAGGATATTTCTTTCTTTTTTCTTTTGTTGTAATCTTCATTTTAGGGCGCAAGTAATTAAATTGAAACATGAGCTACTTAAATTAATTGCTTGCTTTTCATTTTAATTTCTATTTGTGCTCTCTTCTTCTTCTTTAACGCCCCATCTTCTGAGTATCAGCATAAAGAATTCAAACTTAAACAGTATTAATTAATTTATACTATCAAAAAGTTTACTAGTTAATGTCTCTTTTTCTCTTTCTTTACCTCCTACTAGTTGTTTTATAAAACCTGTTTGTTAAAGAAATGAATAGATTAAAATTTCATTTTCACCACATTCCAAGCTCCTGCCAATTTTTAGGCCTACTCTATACGGTACAACAAACACTGTGCGTCAATGAAAACGTAACATTTTGTTACTTTTTAAAAATACCTGTTCTAATCTACCTTAATGATACTCTAATTTAAGAAACATTTAATATGAAATATCTTAAACATTTCTAAGTAAATTTAACACAAATACAAATCATTTTAATACAATTTAAATAAAATAAAGACAAAAATGTCGATTTTCAATTTTAGAGACAAATCAACATAATCTCGATATGTTTTGTTGGATATTAATTCAAAAATTTTGTTTTTATAAGAATTTCCAATAAAATATAGGTGTTTATAAAAGTATATAACTCTTTATAATATCTATTACATTAAACTTACAGTTATAAATGATATGTCAAATGAAAAAGCAACTCAAACAGTTTTACCAAGAACCTAAAAATGTTCAATGTGACTACCTTTTGTCACACGGCACACATCAAGTCTATAGCCGAGTTCTTCAAACGTTGATAAGTGTGTCTTCAGTAATTGTAGCACAAGCTGCTTCAATCCGATTTCTTAATTCAGGGAGGTCAGCTGGTAGCGGAGGTTTGATGAAACCCCAAAGGAAAAAATCGCATGGGGTTAGGTCAGGAGAACGTGGAGGTCATGCATAGCAAGCCGGGATACGGCCAAAAAACCGCTGTCTAGCGAATTTGCGGCAAAACATTGCACGCAATGCGCACTGGTGCCAACAAACAAACTGTTTGAGCTGCTCTTTCATTTGACATATCATTTATAACTGTAAGTTTAATGTAACAGATATTATAAAGAGTTAAAACCCCGATATTCCTTTATAAACACCCTATAGACAGAAAAAACTGAAATGGAAAGAATATTTTAAAATTTTGAATTTTTTTTAACACACACACTTTTTCTCATTCACACTCACACCACACAACACAGTCTTTTTCAACTCAGGCCATATAAGACTTTATACAATAACCATTATGTATTTAATATATAATATATTGGGGGTCCAGACATTTATATCCAAATGGCTTAAATAAAATCATCGGACTGCCTGGGATCCGAACCCGCGACCCTTGGTATAAAAGGCCAGCACCCTATCATTTACACCAAAGCCCGAGGGTCCACAGTGTATTAGAATTTAAGATGTAATAAAATTTATAAACATGGGAAAATATTTATATTTCGATACCACGGCAACCATTTCTCCTATCTTTCCTATGAAATACAATAGTAAAGTGTTCTTCAAAAAATTTCAAAAGTATAATGAGAATATACATTTCAAAGAGCATCTAGAAAAATAATTAATTTTTGAGAAAATCGAAAAAAATTGAAAAAGTTCAGCAAGTTGAAAAATTTTCAAGAAAACTTCATATACAAGTATAGGAACTCTGTTTCATAAACTGTTTATGAATATATATGAGAAAGTTCAATTTGTTGCCAACCTAACAAATTTCTTGTATATTTTAAAATTAATTATTTTGGTAACAATTGTTAATTTTAATTTTTATAGCTATTTAGTTGAATTACTTTATAAAAATTATTTAATTAGTATGATTTTAATATACTTCATAAATATTTAAATAGTTTAGAGCGCGAATTTCAAACCAGAATTTAATAAATTTAGATTTGTGAAATAAATTTTAAAAGAATAATTTCAAGTTTCCTTAAAATAATTATAAATAATATAAAAATTCCTTGAGGTAGTCGAGTTATTTGAGAACGTTTAGACCAGTGATTCTCAACTTGTCGCGGTACACTTTTAACGATTTCAAAATTTGGCGGCACACAAAGAATAAGATAAGTTTAAAAGTTTGGTAATTTGTTCATAAACTTTTATATTAATTTTATTTCATATCCTGGGTATATTAATATTAAATCACCGAAGTATATGAAAAATGATTGAAAATTCATATTTTTTTTTACAGTGTACTCTTTGCTTTGTTCAAAAGCTTAGTCTCAAGTGTCAGGGGGTATCTATTTTATTAATTATAAAATTTCCACAAATAGAGACGCTCAATAAGGAGTGAGAAAATTAAAAATAATCTACTTCACTTGATCTAATCTAGAAAATACGTTTTTTTTTCTTTTATTTTATTTTCTGAAATTAAAGAGAGATAAAAGTGAATGGAGTAATTATATTTTCTTCTTCTATTGTTTCACAGAAGGTGTGTGTGTGTGTTTGATCCACAAAATAACAAAGCAATTTTCGTATTATATCGAATTCCATTTGATGAAATTCAATCTTGGATCTAAAATAGGATATGGACAAGTGCTATTAGATACCCACCTACCTATCTAAGAAGAATTTTCTTCTCTTTTTCCTGCCTCTACTTCTATTTCAATTCTCTTCATCACAAAAAAAAAAGAAATAAAGTCTCGATGTATTTATTAGAAGGGTCAATTATCACAAGATTTAAATAATCTATATGATATCAAGGGGGGGTTCAGGAGCGACGTTAAAAAAAAACTAGACTATTTCATAAGAGATTATTGGGACATCGAGCTATAATTTTTTTAATGACTTATTAAAAAATTATCGTAATTAATTTTTTTGTTATCAAGCAAATACAAAAAAACAATCTGTCCCAATAATCTTTAATTTTTTTTAAATTTAAAAATGAATTTATTGTTATTATTAATCACATATTAATTAAGAAATTTTTAAAATAAGCTTAGATGATTTATTTAAAAATCAACTGTCAAATTAGTTCAGCATTCTTGCAATAGATGGCAGGCTAGTCTAACAGCCGATCCCCTATATTAGCCTATATTTATATATTTTTATGCTTTTATAAAAGATACATAATATATAATAACATTTATAAAGTATTTATTGTTAAAAGATCAATGAAAATCAACCAAATGCATTAAATATTATTAGCTACCATTCTGACATCTCTTGGCAAATTTTTGAATTACGATGTAATAAAAGTTTCACTTCTAAAAAAAAAACATATAATTAAAACTCCAAGAGAATATATTGGAGCGAGTTGTTGTTGTTGTTGTTGTTTACTGAAATTCCTTAAAGCCTTTAAAATAGAAATTCCAAGGTAACCACCAGCAGGCTACTAGTTGTTGTGCTGGCTATAATTTCTACAAAGGAGAAGTAGTTTTCATAAATAAGCAGCGAGAGTTGAGTTTTTCTTTTCATCCCCCCTTTACATGGTGGTTGTGGTGCTGGCTGGCCTGCTTCTTCTTCTTCTTCTTCTTCTTATCAGCGGTCATGTTTGCAAGCCTGGCAAGTTGGACTCGCCAAGTTGGCAACAGCCAAGGGTTTTACCTCTGAAGGGAGGGGAGGGGGGAGGGGGATTGTAACAAGATTAGAGAACAACTTCTATTCACTAGATGGTTAATAGTGAATTAAGAAACGTCTAAATAAAATTAACAACAAATTTTACTTTCTCTTACCTCTATATATATAGAGAGAGAAAGTCGAAAATTCGATGTCGAGATTTTGATGGATCTTCACGTTTTGAGGTCCTCTGAATCCAAAAAAGTGGTTTTCGCGACATGGTCTGTCTGTGTGTGTGAACAAAATATCTCAGGAACTAAAAGAGCCACGAAGTTGAAATTTTATATTCAAGTTAGACACCCTCCCAAGAGATGAAAATAAGCTTTTGAACAAAATCGGCCAAAAATTACTAGTACTTTACTGATGTACTTTTTCAGTTTTTTGTGATTTTCTCAAAATTCGCAGCAACGATTTTGTTTAAAATTCATAAATGATCTATATTTTAGATGCTCTTTAAAAAGTATATCAGTAAAATTTTTCGTTGAAATCGTTTGAAGTACACTTTACTGATGTACTTTTTCAGTTTTTTGTGATTTTCTCAAAATTCGCACCAACGATTTTGTTTAAAATTCATAAATGAACTATATTTTAGAAGCTCTTTAAAAAGTATATCAGTAAAATTTTTCGTTGAAATCGTTTGAAGTACACTTTACTGATGTACTTTTTCAGTTTTTTGTGATTTTCTCAAAATTCGCTCCAATGATTTTGTTTAAAATTCATAAATGAACTATTTTTTAGATGCTCTTTAAAAAGTATATTAGTGAAATTTTTCGTACAAATCGTTTGAAGTACACTTTACTGATGTACTTTTCGGTTTTTTGCGATTTTCACAAAATTCGCTACAACAATTTTGTTTAAAATTCAAAAATCAACTATTTTTTAGATGCTCTTTAAAAAGTATATTAGTGAAATTTTTCGTGGAAATCGTTTGAAGTACACTTTACTGATGTGGAAGCATTCTTAGCTCAGCGCCACCTATGAATCAAGTTTGGAACAAAAGTGCTAAGAGCAACTAAATACAGTTATCTCGACACAAAAAACTTTCTCTTATCCTTCGGTGCCGTGCGACCAGTCACACCAGAATTTTTTTTATTCAATAAAATTTTTCCATGCCAAATCCAAAACTATTATATTTAGAGGCGAATATCAGTCGATGACACATGTCGTTACTTGTTCACTGTCTCTTAAAATTGAATTGTTTATTTATTATTCGAAATTCAACTATTTTAATTAATTTCCATTAGCATAAAGAAGAGAAGCAAGCAAGCAAGCAGACAGATAAGTTGATAAAATAAAACGTGTCACATGCCATTTAAAGTTTATCTCCTCCTTTTTGTTATTTATTTACGCGAATTTTAAACATCTCTCTCTGTCTATTCGTCTTTTAAGTATTATTTGAAAGAGATTGTTCCTTTTTAAATGACATTCATTCATAATGAAAATAGATCTTTAGGTATTTCGTCAAGACAAGTTGTTTTAATTCAATAGAAGGGAATGGAGGAGAAAACACTAAAAAAAAAAAATGTTTGGACGATGTTATGCATACAGGAACCAAGCGCCATTATTAAGACCGCCATCTTGTATGGAAAAAGATCTTCCTTTTTATTTAAGGTTGTTCGGATAGTACCCCGTAAGTCATTTTTTTTTTTTTTTAAATAAAATTAAAAATTTGAATGCCAAAATTCCTTATTATAATTTAGTCGTGACCTATCATAGTTTATAATTGTATTAAGTTAATAATTTAATTACCAAAAATAATAAATGAATGACTTTTGACTTGAGCAGTTTTTCACGTAATATAGAACTGGCAACATTGCATTCATCAACTATCTATTTTAAATCTTAAACGCCTTCAATTTTATTTTATTTAATATATTACAATGTTTAATGCAAATCAGTTTAAACACAATGGACGATTTGCGAGAATAAAATATCGTAAAATGGAAAAAAATGTAACTGACAGCGAGAAAAGAGTATTATTTTATGCGACGTTGCCGGACTGGTCTGAGTCTCGTGACTTCCTATTGGCTACTGTCATTTTCGCGATTTTTTGACTTTCTTGTTAAAATATCTTTAAAAGCCTTAGGCAGAAACTTTAGTTTAGCGTATTGAAAAATAAAAATCATTTTTACATAACTAAATTTTTATACTCGAAAAGAATCTAAATTTTTTTTTTCAATTTCCTATATTTTTTTCGCAAATAACCCTTTGTGTCTAAACTGATTTGCATTATTCATTGTAATCTATTTATATAATTCGCTATTGACCGTCTGTCTGTCTCGTTCTGTCTGTCCGTCCGTCTGTCTCGCTCTATTTGTACAACTTCCCGTTGGAATTTAGAAACGAAATGTCATATGCTTAAAGAGGACCTTCTAGGGATTAAAGGAAAATTATTTTCATTCCAAAATTCCTATAACTTTTTGAGCTATTAATTCTTAAAGTTAACGATTTCTCTCATAGGAAATGTATAGAGAAATATTTATGTATTCTTTGCATTTGTGTATTCTATGAATCCTCAAGCAGGCATTAGCCGGCCATACACGAACGGTTATTTTTGACGGGCCAAGCCCGCAGGTCAGTCCCGTGGGTTTAACCCACACACAACAAACCCACCCGCGGACTTCACCTGTGCGTGTGTGGTGTAAACCCGCGGTTTTTTTTTCCATTTCTCGCGGGCCTGAGACCTTTCATGCATGCTAGATAGGCGAGAGTGACAGGTCACGGGTTTTTCAACATAACCTAACATTTAGGCGGCCATTTTTATTAGATTTTAGTTTTTATCTCTGAATCTGTCTCTGATATATTATTATAACCTATAAAATTAATGTAAAAAAATTATAATAAATTAATAATTATAATTATTATAATAAATTAATAATTATATCGCAACGATCCCAGGGAGAGATCGTTTTTTGTTTTTTTTTTAGTAATTCTGGTTATTTTAAATTATTTTTATTTATAAATCTTATTAAAATTGAAATTAAGTTGAAAAATCTGGTGTGACTGGCGCACAGCACACAACTTTCTCTTACCTTCGGTAATCGAAAGTTGTGTTCTGTGCTTGTCACACCAGATTTTTTGTGTCGACATATATTTAGTTCCCGACAGTACGGAACATTTGAATTCAGATGTAAAATTTATAAGTATGGGAAAATATTTATATTTTGTTACTATGGCAACCATTTCTCCTATCTTTCCTATGAAATACAAGAGTAAAGTGGTCTTCAGAAGATTTCAATTGCAAAATGAGAATATACATTTGAAAGAGCATCTGAAAAATAATTGATTTTTGAATTTTAATCAAAATCGTTAGAGCGAATTTTGAGAAAATCGAAAAAAACTGAAAAAGTACATCAGTAAAGTACTAGTACTCTTTGGCCGATTTTGATTAAAAGCTTATTTTTCCGGTCCCGGGGGGTGTTTAACTTAAATATAAAATTTCAACCTCCTAGCTCAATTCCTTCATGCTTAAAATTGAACACAGACACACCACCCCCCCCCACCCACACACCACCCACCCACAGACAGACCATGTCGCGAAAACCACTTTTTTGGATTCAGGGGACCTCAAAACGTGAAGATCCATCAAAATCTCGACATCGAATTTTTGACATGAAACCAATACTTTCTCTCTATATATATATTACATGTATACATAGGTAAGAGAAAGTAAAAATGTTCAAAATAAAAATAATCCTTTTTCTCCACTTCCCTACTTGGAGAGGAGATCGACAGAAATATATCATTCGACTGCGGGCTGTGGGGCCGCTAACTTATTCGTTTGCGGGCTGGCAAGGCCCTCAGATCTCCATGACTCGATGGTTGGCAGGGAAGACTTCACAATCAGCAGATCTCTCGTTCCTGGCTCTTGGGCTGCCCGAATATCAAAATCACTATTGTCTGGGAGAGAGACTGCCAAACTACATTTATTTGTCTCGGACGACGGACGACCAACATTTGCATATTCGCCGAGAAACATCCGTCTTCACTTGCCGTGCGTTTCGGACGAAGGTCGACCAGATGCGACCGAAACGTCATCACCGAAGACACCAACCTTCAATTTATTCCATTTTAATTTTGTTTTTAAATATTTTTCAATAAAATTTCAGATTATTTTTTTTTAATAAATTATAATTTATATTTTTTTTTTTAATTTTATTTTTTTTATTTTTGAGAGCAGATACTCTCCCTGATTTCGTCCTCCCCGTTCTTGACTCTTCAAAAACGTTGCGATATTTGGAGTTGGGAAGAATAAAACCAGCGTTGTCGAACACCTTTACACTTTTATTCAGGCAGACGTTTCGGTAACCATAACGGTTGCCATCTTCAGTGCCAATGAAAGTTTTTCAAGGTGTCCCTGTCATACATAATAATCTTATATAGTATAGGAAGCATCAGCCTGGCTTCATTGGCACTGAAGATGGCAACCGTTATGGTTACCGAAACGTCTGCCTGAATAAAAGTGTAAAGGTGTTCGACAACGCTGGTTTTATTCTTCCCAACTCCAATCTCACATATCCAGCATACAACTTAATTTACGTTGCTATATTTATTATTATATATAATTATAATTATTAATTTATTTTAATTATTTTACATTAATTTTATAGGTTATAATAATATATCAGAGACAGATTCATATCAGAAAAATGGCCTGCTAAATATTGGATTATGTTGAAAAATAAAATAAACCTGTCAATTTTAACTGAGGGTTTGGCCTGTGTGCAAGGGCGGATACAAGGGGGGGGGGGTAAAGGGGGTAATTACCCCTCCCCCCGCAGATTCGAAAAAAATACCTTTTTTTCGCATAAAAATTTATTTTTAATGTTAAATCTTTAAAATTAATACTTAAAAATTTGATGTGTATTTATATTCTGGCAAACAAGTACAGAATGCGCTTTTAAATTACCGAAATTAAAAAAAAATATTGTGCTGTGCGACGAGTCACACCAGATTACCCCCCCGAGAAACACCTCTGGATCCGCCCTTGCCTGTGTGTGTGTGCAAGCGTCAGGCCGCGGTTCTGGGGCTTTGCCTGCAGTCCGATAGTCCCGCCACTAACGTACAGGCCGCGCCCGCGATATTCCAAGTAAAAACCGTCACCTGTCAAAAATACCCGTTCGTGTATGGCCGGCTAATGGATTGGAATAGTAATATTTTTTTTTTTTTTTCATAATTAAGAAAAGGCGAGGGTCCGCCGCAGGCGGGCCCGAGCCAGCTGGCGTGGGTCCAGTCGGGCGGCGCGGCTAGTGTATATTAATCATTAACGGATATTGTATAATAAGAAATTATCTAATTTTTTTGTGTAAAAAAAAAAAATAATAATAACGTAATGAAATAAGAAAAAGTGGAATTGTTAATTTTCTTGTTAAGAAAGTAAAGTCGTCAAGTTTAATCAGGTTAGCAATCAATTAGTGAAACGCGTCTCGTCCGTCCATCTTGATTAAAAAACAATTTTCATTTAAATTTGATGGGGTGGGGGAGGGGGGGGGGAGAAATATTTTCAAATTAGAGAGCAATTTTAATGAAATGTTATTAGTTGCTAAATACATATTTATTAGAGTCATCAATATCACTTTCTGCATTTCATTATGACTTAAAACACACAGATGGCAGTTGCGTAGCTGCTTGCTTACTTCAGTTTTAAGGTGTAAATTTTAATTTAGGAAACCATCACACTTGATAAAAATTTATTTGAAGTTAAAAACGTTAAATTCGCTATTTTTTTTTAAATCAAAATTTTTCTGAAATCACAAAAAAAAAAAAAAAAAAATTATAAATTTATGTTTGAGAGACACTTATGGATGATACTGATAGTATATATATCATGTTTCAATTATAAAAAAATCTGGTGTGACTGGTCGCATAGCGCACAACTTTCTCTTACTTTCGGTTATCAAAAATAGTGTTCTTTGCTTGTCACACCAGATTTTTTGGGTCAAGATATATTTAGTTTACGACATTAAGGTATATTAGAATTTAAGATGTAAAATTTATAAACATAGGGAAATATTTATATTTTGGACCGGCGGGCCTGGCAAGAAGAAGGAACAACAGCCACCAAGATCATCATTGTTAAGCAACGCCAAGTGGTGCTGAAAATCGGGATAGGTGGCCCCCGAAAAACAAGACCAATGAACGCCCGCCGGAAGCCATCGATACATGTATTAAATAAATAAATAATAAATTTATAAAAGTCAAATGGCCTCTGCAGCCGAAATGACTTTAAAAAAAAATTATATTCTGTTACCATGGCAACCATTTCTCCTATCTTTCCTATAGACAAGAGTAAAGGGACTTCAAACAATTTCAATGGCAAAATGAGAATATACATTTTAAAGAGCATCTAAAAAATAATTGATTTTTGAATTTTAATCAAAATCGTTAAAGCGAATTTTGTGAAAATTTAACAGATATGCTAACCTTTAATTTTTTCAAAAGAGAGAAAATGGACTTACACCACTTTCAAAATAAACGGTCCTTATTAGGAACCGACCGAATACTCGGTTTCGGTTACGGTTTCGGCCAGTTTCGGTCAAAAAGTAGCCGAAACCTGAGTCTGAAAAGATGGGATGAGACTCGTATGCAAAAAAAAAGGTCAAATGGTTTTCAGGGGAGGGAAAAAAATTTTCCGCAGGGCGGAAAAAATTTCAAAAAAAAAAAAAAAAAAAGGTAAAATGATATGAATTTTTTATAGGAAATACAAGTTTCGGTTACGGTTTCGGCTGAAACTAAGATTGAGGCCGAATATTCGGTTTCGGTTGAAAATCTTGTTTCGGTCGGACCCTAGTCCTTATGTACCGAAGGTAAGAGAAAGTTGTGTTCTATGCGACAAGTCACAGCAGATTTTTTTTATAATTGAAACATTATATACTATCAGTATCATCCATAAGTGTCTCTCAAACATTCGGATAGTAAATAAATTTATAATTATTTTTTTTTTTAAAGTGATATCAGAAAAATTTTGATTTAAAAAAAAAGCGAATTTTGAGAAAATCGAAAAAAACTAAAAAATTGCATCAGTAAAGTACTAGTACTTTTTGGCCTATTTTGTTTAAAAGCTTATTTTCATCCCTTGGAGGGGTGCCTAACTTAAATATAAAATTTCACCCTTCTAGCTCAATTCCTTCATGCTTAAAATTGAACACTCACCCACACACCAACAGACAGACCATGTCTCGAAAACCAATTTTTTGGATTCAGGAGACCTCAAAACGTGTATATCCATCAAAATCTCGACATCGAATTTTCAACATGAATCCAATACTTTCTCTCTCTATATATTAACATATATATAGAGGTAAGAGAAAGTAAAATCAATAGTATGCTTATTTCTTAATAAGAAGGATGGCGGTGAATAGAAAAAAAAAAATTCTAATTTCATTTTTTAATCAAGATGAAAAGTTTCTCTAATTGACACAAACGTGATTATATGACGACTTTTCTACTTTGATAATAACAATTAAATTAACAATTCTTATTTCTTTTTCTCACACCCTCCCTTAATGAACAATTCTCTCATAAAAAGAAACCAGAAATCAGATGTTAACTTTTTTGTTAAGAAAAAAAAAAAAAAATTAACTTAATTGAAACCTTAATAAAAGGGTTTATATTGTGTTTTGTAATTTTTTTTTAAAAAAATTGAATTATTTCGTCGGCGTTAGCCTTGGGGGCTTTGATGGATCGCCTGTCAGTGGATTCACCATAAAGGTCTTCAACAAACAGCCTCCTGCTCAGTTAATCTCTCGCGTTTGCTTAAAGCAAGATTTTTAAACTGATTTATCACCAAATCCAATTTTAAGACAGCTAATTTAATTTTTATATCAAAAAAAAAATAAAAAAATAAAAACACCTCCTCCTTTGATCCGGAAAATATTAAATTTTCAAACAGGAGTGATAATAAAATCATTTTTTTTTTCAGCTCTACGAGTTATTTAATTGTTGCGTCAAGAAATTGAAATATCTTATATATTTTTATTTATTTATTTACATACAATTATATACATTTTTTTATATATATTATATGTTATTCCCATACCCTTTTTGGGTTTTGGGTTTACATCTATTAATTATTTCATTATGTCTTCTTCCTCTCTGTCTATTCTTTTCAGCAGATCCACCAGCCCGCCGTCGATCGGTCCCTCCAGCCTTCTCCACCATTCCTTCATTCTTCTTCCCCTCTTCTTCTCATACTCCTGGCATTCTTCAATATGTGTGGCCGTCTCCTTTTCTGCGTCGCATCCCCGGCACCTTCTTCCGCCTCTTCCTTGACCCCCTCCAAATGCTTCCACACCTTGCTCTGGCCCATATTATCTTCGTTTCTTCATTCCAATTTGTTTCTTGCCAATAATTCTCTCTTAAAATGTCTTTCTTTATATGCTTGTAATAGGGGCAGTATTTAGAATCGTCTATTTTACTCCAATCTTTTTGGATGTCTTGTCTGTCCTTATTATATCTTCCATCATCTCTATTCTTCTTGGTTCTTCTTCCCTCATCCAAATCATTCCCCTATCCTAGCTCTTCCAATCTCTTCTTCATCTCCTCCCCCCACCGTGATCCATTCTTATTCACTACCCCTCTTAATATTTCCTTGAGACACACTTTCTTCGTCCATATTCATTATTCTATTTATGAATTTTAGAGATTTTTTTAGTGCTACTGTTGCCATCTTTGTTCTTCCTAATTCCCTTCTCCAAATATATTCTGGTGTCGTCCTTAGTATACCCATTATCATCTTCATATAGCTTGCATGTATCTTCTCGATTTCTTCTTTCTCTGTCCATCTCCATAGTTCTGATCCATACATGATGACTGGTTGTATTAGGCTTTCATAGAGTAGTATTTTCTTTGTGACTTCTTTTGTTGAGCTCCTTTTGATCAGGCCCCACGTCGCTCTTATTATGTTTTTTCCTTTTCTTGCTTGCTCTTTCAGATGTTCCTTTCTTGAGTTTCCTGACGAGAAAATGACTCCCAAATACTTAAATTTGCTTCTTTCTTCGATTTCCTTTCCTTCAAAGTACACTCTTGATTTTTTCCTTCTTCCTTTCTTGAAAACCATTACTTTTGAGGGTTCTCTGAATTTACCGTTAGTTTGATTTTCTTACAGTATCGTTCCAGGTCTCTAATCATTTCTTTTAATTCACTCTCCTCTTCAGCAATTATCGCCACATCATCCGCAAATTTGATACAGAATATCTTCTTATTTCCAACCACCGTTCCTCCAATATTTTTTTCTTTCCCACTCCTCCTCCATGTCATTTATATAGACATTAAAGAGGGTTGGTTTATTTAATACAAATACATATCATTTTAAGGATTTTTAGGAGGTATATTAAAAATGCTACGAGACAATCGAAAATTTGACAGTATATTCCTCATTTAATGCTAAAACCCCTGCGAAAATTTCAAACCGTTTCACTAAACCGTTAAAAAGTTATTGCAATAATTTAAAAAAAAATGTTATTTAATGGAGATTCGTTCACTAAGCAGATAATTTTAGTAGTAAAAAAAATGCTACCAGATATTCCACACTTTCATAATATATAAAGTAGACTTTGAAGAACTTATTTTGCATCGATTTATTTTAATTCACTAAATCGTTTATGAGAAAAAAAAATTATAAATAGATGAAAAACTCGGTTATTATTTGATAAATTCATTAGTGTATAAGAAAGTGCGGCAACACTGTAGTCAGCTGAGCGCTTTAGTTGTATATAAGTTGCGAATAAGGATAGAATATTTCAAATAATTTATTAAAATTATTTTTATAAAATTTATTTCTAATAGGCCTACATAAAAATACTGAATATATTCATAATAGTCTTTTACAATGTTTAGATTCTGTACACGATTTATGTTCATTATTCCGTATGTTTTATGTATGTAAACATTGTATCTCAAACGGTTCTCGAGATATTAGCAAAAAAACAAAAAAATTTCAACTTTGACCCCATTTATCTTGAAAACGAAGCCTCTGGGTTATAAGAAAAAAAAGTCTTATTTTTTCATGTAGAATCATCTTCTTTTCTAGGTACCTGTTATTTCCGGGCACCCTGTATATGTATATTAACATATACATATAGGTAAGAGAAAGTAGTTTCGGAATTAATGTATTATAAAAGAAAAACTGAAATTAAATCTCACAAATATTTTTCTATAATTCAACATATTTATATTAAATTTTAATTCCCACATTATTCCTATTTTTATAAATTTGCTGGTTATTCATTTTTTTTTTTAAATATAATTTAAATAAAAATTTAATTATATCACATATAAATCCCGACTATTAAAAATAATCATTAATATTTATTCAAATCATCTTATCTCCAGGACATGGTTACATATGATATAGGCCGATAATTAAGAATCATACTTTAAGCCGTTAATCGGCTTAAGATTATATTAATCTCTATTTCCAAATAAGGGAAAAGGACCAGTTCATAAGTTATAATGATCATTAGCTTTGCTATTAATGACGTTTTTTTTTTAAATTTTTACCCCCATTTAGAGCAAAACTTTGTGGGGGAGGAGGTAGCTATTAAATTATCAAATATTGTATTAATAATTCAATGTTTATTAAAATAAAAAGGTACAACAATTGAAACAAAGTTTATATTTATAATTTTATTTTTTAATTCCATTGTTATGCCTTTTTATTTTAATAATCATTTAATTATTATTACAATATTTTTTTTGATAATTTAATATTTTTTTTTTGTTTAAAGTTTGGATAAAAATAATTAAAAATATTGAGCTTGATTGTATAGAACGCTCCACATCCTATGAGGGGCTGGCTTTAATTTTCTAATAAAAACCGAAACGATTTATCTATTGGTAAATATTTATTAAATAGTGAAATAAGAAAATCAAATACGTAAATCTGGTGTGACTGACATATTTTTTGCGTTAAATTAAATTTAAATATATTACGTCAGAATTCAGGAGATAAAATTTATAATCACAGCAAAATTTTATATTTTTGTTACCATGGCTGCTAAATACAATTATATCTCTAATGATAAAAACATTTTATAATTATTCCTAACAATTATTAAATTAAATTTATTAAATAATAAAATTATTAATTAATTATTAAAATAAAAAGGTATAACAATTAAAAATAAATAAAATTTAAAAATAGATTTATAATGAAGTTTAAAATTATTTATTTTTTATTGTTGTACCTTTTTTATTTATTATTTATTCATAAAGTGTGCTTCAATGTATAAAATGAGAATATACATTTTAAAGAGCATCTAAAAAAATAAGTGATTTATAAATTTTAATCAAAATTGTTACTGATAAACTGAAAAAAGGACATCAGTACTCAAAATACTAATATTTTTTTGGTTAATTTTAATCAAAATCTTCGTGTAGCATGCCATGAAGAACTATTTAATTTAAATATCAAATTTCAACCACATTGTGACTTTTCACCACACATTCAAAATTTCGATATCGAATTTTTTGCAATATATTAACATTTTGTAAATATCGATAAGAAAAAATAATAAAAAAAAAAAAAATTGAATTTTCTAAAAGATTAGGTGTTACTTGTTTATTTAAAACTAAAATGGTTGAAAATATGAGTTAATTGGAGCGTGCTGTAATCTCTATATATATAAATATAAATCTAATATAGATCCGATTATATTCTAAAATTAAAATATCTATTGAAAATATTCACAGTTGAGAGAAGCTAACATGGAGCCCAGGGCCATGATTTATTATCTCCTGACCGTCCCTTTTGTCGCTCTGACCACTCTGGGAGGGGAGAAAAGACCAAACAGAGATACAATTAATATTTCTAAACGGAAGCTGGTCCATTTGAACGTCGCGTCGTCATTCGCCAAGTAGAAATGAAAAAGTATCCTTGGATTATTTATGACGTTAGAAACGTCATCAATATTCTTAAATATTTATTTACATTTATAATATCTTGTCTTGTAGGCTATATGAAATTTTATTTTTATTAAAAACTTTGTGTGGTTTTATGAAACCACGATGCAAGTGAAATTTTTTTTTTTCGGATCGTAGGCGTTTAACTAGAAAATTATTCAATTAAGGGTATTAAAATCGCGTTTTTAATCTTAACTTAATAATTGGAGAAAATGGGAAATCAATAGACGCATGTTAAAAACTGAGAACAATATTTATTTAGTAATTTGAATCATTTAAAATTATTTTAAAAATTATATTTTATCAATTTAAAAATTAAATAATTAAATCTCACAATTATTTTTTTATAATTCGTCATATATATTAAATTTCAACTATCCTATTTTTGTCGTCACGGCTTGTGACGTCATGGCTTTAGCGTCACGGCCTTTGACGTCACGGCTTGTAACGCGACATGCTGATAGAAGAGCGAAAAATTTTGAGGCGATCAAATAAAAGTTCCACTTTAAAAAAACTAGAGAATAAAAATCGTTGAAACATTTTATAACTTAATACAAAATTAAGTAAACAAATTCCGTTCCTATCCTTTGAGGCTTGAGAATTCACAACAGATAGGTACTGTATAATAAGAGGGCAATTACCGGAGACTTTGGTATGTGGCACAAATCATTTACAGATGTTCTATCAAGAGAAACACGTGAATGAGGAGAGCGAAGGGAAGATGGTGTAGGACTATAGAACACAAAATGGAGATGAGCATAACAAAAAAAATCTGGTGTGACTGGACGCACAGCACACAACTTTCTATTACTTTTTCGGTAATCGAAAGTTGTGTTCTATGCTTGTCACACTAGATTTTTTGTGTCTGACATATATTTAGTTCCCGACAGTACGGTACATTTGAATTCAGATGTAAAATTTATAAACGTGGGAAAATATTTATATTTTGTTACCATGGCAACCATTTCTTCTAACTTTTCTATGAAATACAAGAGTAAAATGGTCTTTAGAAGATTTCAATGACAAAATGAGAATATACATTTTAAAGAGCATCTAAAAAATAATTGATTTTTGAATTTTAAACAAAATCGTTGTAGCGAATTTTGAGAAAATAGAAAAAACTGAAAAAGTACATCAGTAAAGTACTAGTACTCTTTGGCCGATTTTGATTAAAAGCTTATTTTCACGCCCTAGGGGAGTGTCTAACTTAAATATAAAATTTCAACCTCCTAGCTCAATTCCTTTATGCTTAAAATTGAACACACACACACAGTTTGAAACGAATTGTCTGAAAAATTGTGGTATATGAAGGAAGGGCCAGCCGCAAGGCGGGCAGCGCGGCTAGTATCTATATATAATGGCCGATATATTTATTGCCTAGTCTAGAGGACTGTAGTAACGGGAAGAACAATAAAAAGGAAGAAATAAAGAATTCAAGAGGGCAAAAAGCTTGTGGTTTATTTATTTACAAGTTCTCCCCCCCCCCTACAATAACGACAAAGAATTTTTACGTCCGAATTCTATGACGGTTGCAATTTGATCTCAAATAAAATAATCACCTGCAACTAGAGCCAACGGTTATTAATAGCCAGGGACCTTAAAATTTTTACTTTCTCTTACCTATATGTACATGTTAATATACATACACTGTTAAAAATTTTCAAGAAAACTTCATATACAAGTATAGGAACTCTGTTTTATAAACTGTTTATGAATAGTATATGAGAAAGTTCAATTTGTTGCCAACCTAACAAATTTCTTGTATATTTTAAAATTAAATATTTTGGTAAAATTGTTAATTTTAATTTTAATTTTTATAGCTATTTAGTTGAATTACTTTATAAAAATTATTTAATTAGTATGATTTTAATATACTTCATAAATATTTAAATAGTTTAGAGCGCGAATTTCAAACCAGAATTTAATAAATTTAGATTTGTGAAATAAATTTTAAAAGAATAATTTCAAGTTTCCTTAAAATAATTTAATAATATTAATAAAAATTCCTTGAGGTAGTCGAGTTATTTGAGAACGTTTAGACCAGTGATTCTCAACTTGTCGCGGTACACTTTTAACGATTTCAAAATTTGGCGGCACACAAAGAAAAAGATAAGTTTAAAAGTTGGTAATTTGTTCATAAACTTTTATATTAATTTTATTTCATATCCTGGGTATATTAATATTAAATCACCGAAGTATATGAAAAATGATTGAAAATTCATATTTTTTTTTACAGTGTATATATAGAGAAAGTATTGGATTCATGTTAAAAAGCAGATGGCTACGGCTAGAGTGAATTGAAACTAAATGATCAGAGTTTACATTAGTGCCTATTAAACCAAAGTTTATTTTTTAGACCCTCCCATTATCTTTTCATCAAATAATTCTAAAGTTAGAATTTGAATCGATCAAAGTACTATTTAAGTCGTCGTAAAGACTAATTGAATTTGTCTTCAAATGATATACAATTAAAGTTGGTGAAAATCAGAAACAAGAATTTGAGCCATTTTGATTGTTTTGTGGCTGGCTGGCTGGCATTTGAACGAATCTCTTAACCAACACCTTTCAAAGACTTTAATCCCTTAAAGGGAGACTTCTTCTTCTTTGTAAATACAACGATATATTAAGGGGGTGTCTAAACGTACTTTAAATTATTATAAGGTTCAATGCGGTTTTTTTTTTAAATGAATTAAATTCATAAGAGATTATTGGGACATCGAGCTATAATTTGTTTAATGACTTATTAAAAAATTATCGTAATTAATTTTTTTGTTATCAAGCAAATACAAAAAAACAATCTGTCCCAATAATCTTTAATTTTTTTTTAAATTTAAAAATGAATTTATTGTTATTATTAATCACATATTAATTAAGAAATTTTTAAAATAAGCTTAGATGATTTATTTAAAAATCAACTGTCAAATTAGTTCAGCATTCTTGCAATAGATGGCAGGCTAGTCTAACAGCCGATATAGTATTAGCCTATATTTAAATATTTTTATGCTTTTATACAAGATACATAATATATAATAACATTTATAAAGTATTTATTGTTAAAAGATCAATGAAAATGCATTAAATATTATTAGCTACCATTCTGACATCTCTTGGCAATTTTTTGAATTACTTGATTTTTTTGGGCATACTTTTTATGACACACAACGCCATCTTATCGGGAAAAACATGCGTAACATCTACCTCCTGAACCCCCTTACGTCCAGATCATTCGCTTGGGATGCTGAAAAAATATCAAAGGATAAAAAAAAATCAAATTTAACGTTTAGTTTTTTTTTTTTTGTTTTTTAATTACACAAATATGTTTTTCAATGTTGTTAAAGAGTTTGGAAAATATTGGCGAGGTTAATTCATATTTTTTTTTTTTTCACTCTGGATTCTTTAATCTCTGGAATATTATTCTATATAGAGTGAGTTTTTTTTTTTATCACCAGTTAAAAAAAAAAAGTTTCAAATAAAAGTTGTTTATAATGGAAAAAAAAAGAAACCTTAATATTTATTTGACCAGATCAAGTTGTCACAGTCAATTCAAGGTAAAGTTTTTTTTTTTTTGGAACGAAGTATAGAAATCGTCACGTAATAGAACATGAATCCAATAATTTCTCTCTATATATTTCAAATATAGGGTAAGAGAAGGTAAAATCCGAGCGATGGCGGAGGAAGGCGAGGTTAGCCGAAGCATTGGCGAGGACACGCCCACCTCTTTCTATCTCTTTTTATCTACCAAAGGCGGGAAATTGCTCGACTAAATTTGGCATAACATAAAAATCAAATATTTCAAAAACTATTTGACATGAAAAAAAAAAAACAAAAAAATCACTTTTATATAAATATTGTTTTACACTCCTAATAAAATCTGAATTTTTTTTTTTTTTTTTTTTTTGAGAGTTTTTGGAAAAATTCACTTTCAATGAAAACAGGTTGTTTGAATGACAGAAAAAAAAAAAAAAAACATCCACAAAACAAAAATATCCCATCCAGAAAGATATCACATCAATAACTTGAAAAAATAATCACACACTAAAAAAAAATATCATTTTATAAAAAAATCTGGTGTGACTGGCGCACAGCACACAACTCTCTCTTACCTTCGGTAATCGAAAGTTGTGTACTTTGCTTGTCACACCAGATTTTTTGTGTGGTCATGTATTTAGTTCCCGGCAGTAGGGAATATTTGAATTCAGATGTAAAATTTATAAGTATGGGAAAATATTTATATTTTGTAACCATGGCAACCATTTCTCCTATCTTTCCTATGAAGCACAAGAGTAAAGTGTGCTTCAGAAGAATTTCAAGCGCAAAATGAGAATATACATTTGAAAGAGCATCTAAAAAATCATTGATTTTTGAATTTTAATCAAAATCGTTAGAGCGAATTTTGAGAAAATCGAAAAAAACTGAAAAAGTACATCAGTAAAGTACTAGTACTCTTTGGCCGATTTTGATTAAAAGCTTCTTTTTCCGGTCCCGGGGGTGTTTAACTTAAATATAAAATTTCAGCCTCATAGCTCAATGCCATCATGCTTAAAAGTGAACACACACAGACACACACACCGACAGACCATGTCGCGAAAACCACTTTTTTGGATTCAGGGGACCTCAAAACGTGAAGATCCGTCAACGGCATCGAATTTTTGACATGAATCCAATTAGTACTTTCTCTCTATATAGGTAAGAGAAAGTAATATGTTTGAGAAAGAGCAAATGAAAAGAGATTGCACTCACTTTCAAGCGCTTTTGTCTGAAGAAGAAGAGGGGGGAGGGGAGGGGAAGGGGAGGGAGCTAATGGCATTAATTCATTATTTAAAAGCATAAAAGCAAACCACTAACGTCTAAGGGATGATTAATTTAAAATAATTTATTATATTAAGTTTTTTTTTTTTTTTTTTTTTTTTAAATTATCAACTTGAGAAAAAAAATTTTTTTTTTATATATCATTTAGAGTCAAACTTTCAAGAAAAAAAAAAAAAAAGAAAGAATGAGAGAGTAATTGAAAGCAGATGGCACAAAAGAAGACTTTTTTTTTCTTCTTTTAAAGCAATAGAGAAAATAAAAGACTTTCTAATTGCGCTGATATTGGAAAAATTTTATATTATAACCACAAAGTAAGTTTGAGAAAATTATCTAAAATAAATGAAATATGGAATAAATTGTTCCTCAATTTTATGTGTATATTGAGGGTTTGATTAATTATTTAAAAACACTTTGGGGGGGGGGGGGAAGCAATTAGATTTCAATTCAAGTTTGAATTCGAGGTTGCATTAAATCCGTTAATTGATTTCAAGACAGACAGACACAAGAAACTTAAACGATCATCAATCGGTTGACATGTCAAAAGATTTTAGATTAAACATGTTTTATAAAGAAAAAAATATTGCGAGCGATTATGTTAAAAATTCGAGGTTGAAATTAATCTACCTTAAAGGGGCTCGGGAGCGAAGGTGTTACGCGTGTTTTTCCCGATAAGATGGCGTAGTATGTCATAAAAAGTATGCCCAAAAAAATCAAAAATTTGCCAAGAGATGTCAGAATGGTAGGTAATAATATTTAATGCATTTGGTGATCTTCTTGATCTTTTAACAATAAATACTTTATAAATGTTATTATATATTATGTATCTTTTATAAAAGCATAAAAATATATAAATATAGGCCAGATATAGGCTAATACTATATCGGCTGTTAGACTAGCCTGCCATCTATTGCAAGAATGCTGAACTAATTTGACAGTTGATTTTTAAATAAATCATCTAAGCTTATTTTAAAAATTTCTTAATTAATATGTGATTAATAATAACAATAAATTCATTTTTAAATTTAAAAAAAAATTAAAGATTATTGGGACAGATTGTTTTTTTGTATTTGCTTGATAACAAAAAAATTAATTACGATAATTTTTTAATAAGTCATTAAAAAAATTATAGCTCGATGTCCCAATAATCTCTTATGAATTTAATTCATTTAAAAAAAACCGCATTGAAAAATTCCTTATAATAGTCTAGTTTTTTTTATAAGTACGTTTAGACCTCGCTCCTGAACCAGCTTAATGAAAGGCTATTGTATGTAATTTATTAAACATTTAATATGAAATATACACTTCTAAGTAAATTTAACACAAATCCATAACATTTTAATAAATAATTATAATTTAAATAAAACCAATACAAAAATGTCGAAATTTTAAAATAATCTTTCCATTTTTCGGAGTTTAGGCTTTCACAGTTGTTATCATTAGTAAAAGAATTAGATTTTCAGTTTAACTGTGGTTTATTTGTAAAAATTACAACGTTTCGGCCACTCATTCTGTGGCCTTCTTCAGGTACAATTCAGCTAAGATTACAAAGGTTGACAATCTCAATTGAAGAATTAGTTGAGAAAAAACAAGATGGCTGCCGCTTCTTAACCTGCACGCCATCTACACATGAGCGATCGCAGCGCCCCTACATACAATTTGACTCGAAATTCAAATATTGTATTTTTTAAAAAATATTAGTATAAAAATACAATTTTTTTTTTTTTTTAATCAAAAGTAAACCTTCAAAATCATATATATAAATACAATATTTGAATTTCGTATCAAATTGTATGTAGGGGCGCTGCGATTGATTATGTAGATGGCGTGCAGGTCGAGAAGCGGCAGCTTTCTCAACCAGTTCAATTGAGATTGTCACAGATGTCACAGAACCTTTGTAATCTTTGCTGAATTGTACCTGAAGAAGGCCACAGAATGAGTGGCCGAAACGTTGTAATTTTTACAAACAAACCACACACACAGACGTTCAAAAACTTTCAAGGGTTAGGTGGTTTGGTGCAAAAAGTAGGACTAATTTCTCTCAATCTACTTCGATTAAAATAACATCGACAATTCCCTCGGGCTTGGTGTAGTTGGTAGCGTGCCTAACTTCGTATACCAAACGTCGCGGATTCGGACCCAGGCAGTCCGATTATTTTATTTAAGCCATTTGGATACTAAATGGTTTAAATAGAAATGCCTGAACCTCAAAAAGATATATTCATTAACAACGGTTATCGTAAAATTCTTATATGGGCTAAGTTGCCGAAAAGACTGTGTGAATGAGAAAAAAAAAGGCGGGCCCGAGCCAGCTGGCGGGGGATCCAGGGGGACAAAGCCCGCCGAAGCCAGGCGCCGCGGCTAGTAAATAATATTTTTCTAAATGTTTATTATTCATTTTTTTTTCCTTTTAAAAGAAGATTAATTTCAATTGCTCTGCTACTTATTCTCACTCTGTCAGTAAATCTTCTAAAAAAAAAAAAAAGACAAAGGTTTTAATTGAGTTGTTAAAATAAGCCGAGTGTCGTTTATTCACTTCAAACGAGCACAAGAAGCGACCATCTATATATCGTCTTGTCTGTCTGTCTATCTGTCGGCGTAGTCGGTGATAAGAAGGTAGGTAGGGGAGGGAGAGGGGGTGATAACCTCGTATAGCGGCAGCCAATAAAACTCTTAGCGTCAAGACGCCCTCCGTCCCTCGCCCTGTCTGATAACACCCAGCACAAGACCTCCTTTTGTTCTATATATACGTATTTTAGGGTCCGTTCTGTTTGTTTGAGAATAATCTCTATTCATTGGATAGAGATAGTGTCTCTCTCTCTCCCTTTCCTTTTCGCTCTTCCATTTTTATGGCCTATACTTGCTCTTGGACCATCATTTTCACTAGGTTAAGTCAACGACCTGGGGAAATTAAAGTAAAAAAAATCTGGTGTGACACAGCACACAACCCTTCGGTAAGAGAAAGTTGTGCACCGTGCTGGTCACACCAGATTTTTTGTGTCGAGATATATTTAGTTTCCCATAGCACCTTAGTTTCAAACTTGCATTTTAAATGTTGACTGCTTGAAATAAACTATGGTTATTTTTTAAAATTTTAATCTCATATTTGGACATTTTATACACAATATAGAATCGTAAATAAATACAAAATTTCATAAGAATTGGAAAAAAAAAATTTTAAATGACTAAAAAGTTCCAAAGGGGACCCCCTTTTGAATCGAAATTAACATACAAATCCCTATAGGAAATTAACATTGGCTCTATGGATGGAAGAGGGGGAAAGTGAATTTAAAACAAGTAGAAAGAGAGAGAAGATAATTTTGTGTGGGAGAGAGAGAGAGAGAGATATGTTTTCTCGGAAACAATTAAAGACAGAAATAAAATAAAAATAAATGGGAATTTAAATAATAATTGATTTTTAATCTAATAAAAAGGAAAAAGATTTAAATTCCGTTACCATGGCAACCATTTCTATCTTTCCTATGAAGAACAAGAGTAAAGTGGTCTTCAGAAGATTTCAACGGCAAAATGAGAATATACATTTTAAAGAGCATCTAAAAAATAATTGATTTATGAATTTTAACAGGTGAGCGAATTTTGAGGAAATCGAAAAAACTGAAAAATCATTTGGAGACTGTACTCCAGCGGCCGCAATTTTGAAAAGCTTAGTTTTCCGGACCTCAGGGGTGTTTATTAAATATAAAACTTCAGCCTTAGCTCAATTCCTTCATCCTTAAAATTGAACGCACACCTACCCACCCACAGACAGACCATGTCGCGAAAACCATTTTTTTGGATTCAGGGGACCTCAAAACGTAGATCCATCAAAATCTCGACATCGAATATTTGACATGAAACCAGGACTGTCTCTCTATAAAGTTGCTAGATACATGGTAAAGTAAGTAATCAATGTGTTTAAAGAATAATTGATTTTTTGCCTCTAATTAATTAGCTGGAAAGTCTAGAATCGAACCATGGATCAAGTTGCGTGTATTCCTATGGGGGAACACGTAACGCCGTCTGGGTTCCGCATCGAGTCAATCGTCGGTTTAACGGCATCTCCGAGACATGACTGAACTTAAAAAAAATCCTTGGAGCGAATTTTGAGAAAATCGAAAAAAAAAACTGAAAAAGTACATCACTAAAGTGCTAGTATTCTTTGGCTGATTTTGTTCAAAAGCTCCGTGTCACGTCTCATGAGGGTGCCTCAACTTAAATATAAAATTTCAATCTCATAGATCTTTTCGTTATTGAGATATCTTGTTCACAGACACACAGACAGACAGACCATGTTGCGAAAACCACTTTTTTGAAATGAATCCAATACTTTCTCTCTCTATATATTATAATACATATAGTTAAGAGAAAGTAAAAATATTTGACGCGCACATATAGATAGATTCGCCACCTCTGTTCTATGACAATGAGTCTATTGATATCGATCACAACTCAACTGTTATTATGCTATTTAGCAGCGCTGCGCTAATTTATTATCATCGGCCTCATTGGTTAAATGCCGTTTGAGTGAAGGGATCAGTCTATCTACCAATACGAAGCGTATTTGATCTGCTATCAATTGGCAATAACATTATTTTGAGAGTTAGTTGCCTCGATCGGCACGTGTGGCGCCACCAATCAAGCGCGCCTTGTAGTTAGGCAAAGTGTTAACATAACAAGGCATGTTAGATACCTATTTACTAGGGTCAGTCTTCAAATCTTTAAATTTTCTTCAGAAGAATTTTTACTTTCTCTTACCTATATATATATATATATATTGTTAATATATATATTATTTGAGCATAACGCATAGGCAACCATTTATTCTAGTCTGTATGTTTTCAGAGACTATCTTGATTAAATACAGTATGCATCCCTTTTCGTTTCGGACATTTCGGTAGTCTTTATCAGAACCTTTTTTGTCTAGATTTACTAGAATAAAACGTAATATATTACAATGTATTACAATCATATGATGCTTACTCATTTTTTTATATATAAATTATGCACATACGACTTACATCGATTTGTTTTAGTGTGTATATATATATATATTTATGTTATTATCAAAATCTTTGGTATTTTTATACAAGAAATATTTCAATTGTTGTTTTTATTATTAAAGAATATTCAGTCATAAATTCACTATAAAGTAAAATTGGTTATTTTATAAAAGTTTTTTTTATATACAAGTTATAAAAAGATTTTTCTATATGGACCCTGTTATGCATTAGTGAGTCAAGCGCCAAAATAAATTAAAAATTGAGTTAAGCACGGAATATTGTTTCATATGCTATAATTAATAGAATTTTTTATGAAATATGTCCTAAAAAGATTTATATTTAATGTTACTTGCACAATTGACAAAAAAATACTTGGTAGGTGACACATTAATGCGTAACAGGGTCCATATATAAGTATATTTTATTATGTTCACTTACTGGAATTGGTATTTTGTCAATTTTTCTTTTTTTTATTGATAAGAATTCTTTTTTTTTACAATTTTTGTGTTTATATACTGTTTTTAACGTCTTGCTGTCTTTTATTTTTCAATTGGTATTTATTATATCTTTCAAATTTAAAAATAGATTTTTTTTTATAAGAATCCTACCTCTGATTAATTTTTATTTTATTATTTTAATCACCTGTCATTAAGAGTTGTGAAGACAGCAACGCGCCTTACAAAGCACTGAAGTTAACTACGATTATTTTATAAACTCATTTTTTTTTTTTTAATTAATTTTTTTAGATTTTATTCTTTTACGCTCAAAAGTATATATTTTTTTTTATTCAGGGGACATCATAACGTGTATATCCATCTAAATCTCGACATCGAATTTTCGACATATATAGAGGTAAGAGAAAGTAAAAATTTTCAGAAAGATCAAACAGAATAAGAAAAAAAATATTTTATTTTTTATTTTCTTGATCAGAGAGGTCTATGATTAGAGAAGTACGAAGAGAGAAGTGAAATTAACAAATATTTTATTTGGCACAGAAAAGGTTTTTATTTTTTCCGGCCTAACCTGGCTGACCCAGGACGGAGGAGGTCAGCCTTCGTTAGTCTGCCTGTCCCCGACACAACTAATCAAGCCCCGCCCCCCCCCTCCCTCCAACCCCGAATCGTTCGTTAGCAGTCTTCCTTCCTTTCTCCTAACCCCCCCCCCCCCATCTGGAAAAAAATTACAAATATCTCTCTCTTGCAACAAAAAAACAAACATTTCTTAATTTAAATCTAAACTAAAAGATAAAATGATATCCACTCTCTCTCTCAATGGGTTTTTAATAAAGCGATTATTAAGCCCAAAATTGAATCTTGTTAGAGAGATAACGCAGCGTTCTGTTATTGAAAGATTATTTATAAGAAAATTTTATTAATATCAAAATAACATGCTTAAATTTTCTCTTAATATCATTAAACAAAAGGGGGTGGATTTTACAAAATTATTAAATGAGTTTTTAATAATAACCTTCAGCTGTCATTGTTTGTCTTGGATTGTTTCGAATATTTTTTATAAAGTTGATTCTTACGTAATTAAATAATAATAATAAAGAAAATTAATAAAAAAAAAAAATGAAAATATTAAATTCATTAAAATTATTAATATTTTATTTCAACAATACTTTTCAATTATAAATATTTTAAATTATATATTATTACAAATTTTAAAATTAAATTTCAAAATAATTATTATATTATTAAATAAAATATAGAAATTGAATCTTTTAATTATTGATATGATTGAAAAATAAAATTAATATCGAAATAATATTAATTATGAGAAAAAGAAATAAACACGAACAGCGAACAAACAAGAAACGAAGGATAGAAATATTTACTGATCTTTTGAAAAAAATTCATAATGACGACTTCAAAACATTTAAGGTATGTGCCCTAAAGACTATGTGTCAATCTCGCTAGATCTTAGACTTAATCTCGATAGAGTGCTCTCAATGGTGTGTCCATTTGTAGATTGAGTCTCATATAGCTCTAGCGAGACTAAATCTAGCAAAAAAAAAAAAAAAAAAATCGGCTAAATCCTAGAATACGGTAAGTAAAATTTCATTAATATTGGCAAGTTTTTCAGGGAGAATTCACCCTCCCTTCCCCTTATTAGCCTAAAAGAGGTGTCGGTAAGCCAATTCGATCGAGATATATGCCAAAATAAGGAAGAAATACTAGGACCACATTAACCATTAAAAATTACTTACTTTTTTGGGTTTTTTCTTTCTCCATTGTAATTTAGATGACAAAAACCTTGCGCCTGACCTATTCTGATTGATATAAGTAAAGAAATTAATTAAATAGAGTTGAAAATATAAAAAATAATTTTATTAAAAATATTGAACGATAAAGGAGCTAACTTCATGTTGTATTAAAAGTATTCACTGACTTTATTTTTAGTAAAAAGCCTCGAGTATGCTACACTTATTAAGAACATCTTTGGGTCCGCGGGCCACCGATGGAGGCCCGTGTCTTTTGGTAAATATAGTAGGTTCTGTTTTAGTTTAAAAAATATATTCAACAACTTCCAGGTAGCCCCTGAGTCCATGGGCATCCATCGGAGGTTCTCATTTTTACAGTATTTATAGAAAAAATTATTTTTTTTTTTTTTTTTTCAATTATCATCTGAAGTTAGCTCCTTTATCTTTTATTATTAAAAAAAAAAAATAAACAATTTTCGATAAAATTATTTTTTATATTTTCAACTCTATTTAATTAATTTCTTTACTTATATCAATCAGAATAGGTCAGGCGCAAGGTTTTTGTCATCTAAATTACAATGGAGAAAGAAAAAACCCAAAAAAGTAAGTAAAAATATATATTTTTAATTGTTAATGTGTTCCTAGTATTTCTTCAAAATTTTCCTTATTTTGGTATATATCTCGATCAAATTAGCTTTCCGACACATCTTTTAGGCTAATAAAGGGAAGGGAGGGTGAATTTTCCCTGAAAAACTGGCCAATATTAATAAAATTTTACTTACCGTATTCTAGGATCACGCCAAAAAATCTACTACAAGTACCTTAAGAGAAGATTCCCTTTAAAATTCAAATAATTCTCAACTATTTTTCATTTATTTTAAAAACTTTTCTTCTAGACCTGCCTGTGTATCCTCTAAAAAACAATCCATTAAAAAATAAAAAAATAAATAGAAGCTTCAAAGAGGGTTCAGAAATCAAACAGATCAACCGGACTAATTCCAATATTTAATATTTGTCATACTGTCGGAAACCAATTATAAAATACATTCTATATACTCTTTAATATATATATATAGAGAGAGAGAGATTTTCAATTTAACTGGAAATAAAAAACCGCCCAGTACTCTGACTCTCTCTATCCATATCGGTTTACTCCAAAAGGGAATAGAAATTTACTTTTATATGGGTAGGTATATTATGTCTGTGTGTGTGTGTGTTAATGCATTTGCAGAGAAATTATATATTAGTTTTGATGTCCTATATACGCAAATTTTAATTTATATATTCAAAATATTAATGAAAATGTTGGGTATAAGAGTTACTAAACTATGACGTATAAAATTTACTTTTAATCAATAAAGTCATGTATTGTAAAATTAAAATAAAGTTTTTGATGATATTATTCAAATAATAATTAGAATTTATTAGACATATACGTTTCGGTCTAGGTTAAAGCCATCTTCAGAGCTTGCAGGCTATCAAGATATGATGGGATGGTCGTAACCAGGGCCGCAGACAGACTTAACGGACCCCCGGGCTACTTAATAATACGCCTCCCCCCCACCTTTAAAGTTTTTTTTTTTAGTATGTAAAAGGCAATTGTGACCGTCATGTTAACAATTTTTTACACAGTTTTTGACACAACTTTTTGATACAGTTATACATAACTTACAATATTTAAATATGTTTGGAATGGAAGATTTATTGCAATATTTTCGACCAAGGTATTATAGGTCTGGTTATAATAATAAAAAAAAGGT
Organism: Euborellia annulipes; assembly: GCA_023213315.1. NCBI lineage: Eukaryota > Metazoa > Arthropoda > Insecta > Dermaptera > Anisolabididae > Euborellia > Euborellia annulipes. Next base: position 22,521 of record JAKCPI010002377.1, on the reverse strand, counting down.
ATTTTTATTATGTGCGCTTTATTTTGCAGAACTGGCTACTGCGCTAGCATGCAGTTTCGGTGGGTTTAATTGCACTAATCCATTAAAAAAAAAAAAAAAAAAAAAATTACAATATTTATTTAAATAAAAAAGTTATTTAAAAAATTTTCAAAATTTCATAACATAGGGTTACCAAAATATATTGAGGCCAGGGCAGACGACTACCGGGGGATCTCGGAGAATGGAAAATTTTTTTGAAAATTAGACACTTAAATACATGGTATGCGTTTTTAGCTATCCTGAGACGTGAAAAATATTATCATTTGCTTTGAGCTTTAGGCCCGGGCCACAGATCAAACATATATAAAGATTGGACAGCTCCACGTTAGAATTCCTGTGTGTTTAACTCCATCTATGATCATTTTCCCAACTAAACAGTACGAGGGGAAGAAAAAAAAAATTGATTCCTGAAGGGTTTGAACTCGAAGCGTTCGTCATATCCGGACATGTCAAATTTCAACTTTGGGTGACGCTTTAACCACCTCGTACACATTTCATATTGAGATAGCATATGGTACTATTAATTTTTTTTTTTTTTTAATTCAATGTCTTTTACGATAATCCTGTTACAATTTATATTGATTTAATTAAATATTATATTTTAATAATATATCTTATGTTATTAATTTTATCTAGCGTTAGAATAGGAAAAAAAACACCAGCACACCAGAGCCATCTGAAGAAATGGGAATGCAAAACTTGCAAAATAATATCTCATAGAGCTGTCCTCCCCCCCCTGGCCGCCGCAGGAAAAAAATTTCCAAATGATTTTTTTTAATTGAAATTTTAAGATTTGAGCTTAAAAGGCCAGGGCTCTTTAAAGAAAAAAATTTCAAGAAAATGATGTTTTTTTTTTATTGAAATTTTAACCAACAAAATTATTTTTTATTACAGTTTTAAGGTTGGAGAAAGTAGTTCTGATGATGACAAGGATTTGTCGAAATACGTGTTAATTTTTTAATTAATAAAACCTTTGAAACAAATAACCTAGTGTTTAATTTGAATATTTAATTTTAATTTACAAAATGTTTCAACGAGAACCAATGATCGAAAGTTTAAATCTGACTTTGTTTCCAGTACTGGTACTTGTTCATTTTCAGTACAATACTGATGCCGGGTTGCAAGAAAACAGTTCTGTAAACATTTAAAAGTCTGTTAGTAAACATCGCTTTGGGCTTTAAAATCATAGGCTGTTGCTAAAGCAGCTTTAAAGGAACTGTTAACTATTCCCTGCTGTTAAGATATATAGATAGATGCAAAACGATTGGGCCCCCCGAAAATGACAGCTTTCAATGTAGTTGGCCCAGTTGACCGCAAGGGCGCATTGTCAAATTGTATAATTTATAATAGTACCAAAATTATAAAAGAAATTAAAATAGTAATTATATTTGTATTCTTTAAATTTTAATTGTTAATATTTTTTTTTTTTTTTTTTTTAAACATTCACACTTTTTTCTCATTCACACTCACACTCACACACACATTCACACAGTCTTTTCGGCAACTTAGGCCATATAAGACTTTTGACGATAACCGTTGTAAGGAATATATCTATTGTGGGGTCAGGCATTTCTATTTAAGCCATCTGGTATCCAAATGGCTTAAATAAAATCATCGGACTGCCTGGGTCCGAACCCGCGACGTTTGGTATATTTTTACTTTCTCTTACCTATGTATATATGTAATATATATATGAGAGAAAGTATTGGATTCATGTCAAAAATTCGATGTCGAGATTTTGATGGATCTTCACGTTTTGAGGTCCTCTGAATCCAAAAAAGTGGTTTTCGCGACATGGTCTGTCTGTGTGTGTGTGTGTGTGTGTGTGTGTGTCTGTGTGTGTTCAATTTTAAGCATGAAGGAATTGAGCTAGGAGGTTGAAATTTTATATTTAAGTTAGGCACTCTCCTAGGGCGTGAAAATAAGCTTTTAATCAAAATCGACCAAAGAGTACTAGTACTTTACTGATGTACTTTTTCAGTTTTTTTCAGTTTTCTCAAAATTCGCTCTAACGATTTTGATTAAAATTCAAAAATCATTTATTTTTTAGATGCTCTTTCAAATGTATATTCTGATTTTGCTCTCAAAATTGTTTGAAGACCACTTTACTCTTGTATTTCATAGGGAAGATAGGAGAAATGGTTGCCATGGTAACAAAATATAAATATTTTCCCATACTTATAAATTTTACATCTTGAATTCAATTGTACCCTACTGTCGGAAACTAAATACATGTCGACACGAAAAATCTGGTGTGACAAGCACAGAACACAACTTTCGATTACCGAAGGTAAGAGAAAGTTGTGTGCTGTGCGCCAGTCACACCAGATTTTTAATATTAGGTTACAAAACAAAAAATATTTAAATATTTAAATATCGTAAAATAAAAATAATATATACGTTGGTAGATTTGGCTGTCAGATGTTAAATTATAAAGAAACTGGGAATATACTATAACCTCACTTTTTCTCTTCGTCAGATGAATATCTATAATAATTAATAATATCGCTTAATGCGTTTCAGAAACTAAAGAAAACTCAATTAAATTAAGGTTGTTCGGATAGTACATCGTAAGTCATAATAGAATCTAAATTTTTTTTTAAATAAAATTAAAAATTTGAATGCCAAAATTCCTTATTATAATTTAGTCGTGACCTATCATAGTTTATAATTGGATTAAGTTAATAATTTAATTACCAAAAATAATAAATGAATGACTTTTGATTTGAGCAGTTTTTCACGTAATATAGAACTGGCAACATTGCATTCATCAACTATCTATTTTAAATCTTAAACGCCTTAAATTTTATTTTATTTAATATATTACAATGTTTAATGCAAATCAGTTTAAACACAATGGACGATTTGCGAGAAAAAATATTGTAAAATTGAAAAAAAAAATGTATCTGACATAGAGAAAAGAGAATTATTTTATGCGACGTTGCCAGGCTGGTCTGACTCTCGAGAATTCATTATTTTTAAATATTAGCGACTGTCATTTTGGAGAATTTTTTGACTTTCTTGTTAAAATATCTTTAAAAGCGGACAGCAGAAACTTTTGATTTTATTTTTAACATATTCCTCGGAAGTGAATTAATAAAATGTAAGTTTTTTTTGTTTTTGTATCATTTGCACAGATGCCTATATAATTCGATATGTGTGCGTTTCGTCGTTATTCCCCATAGGCTACATGTTAAATTTCAATTTTTTAAAAATTAATTACACGATAACCCTGTGTCAGATCTGCTTCAAAATTTTATTTTATACGTATTTGATAGTGATTAATAACATATTAAAAAATTAGCTTTTAATCAAGGAAAGTGCTTTAATGTCCGAACAACCTTAATGTATTTCTATCTTACCTCTCTCGCGTGATAATATAGTCACCGAATTCTTTTTTATTTCAATGAAACAAATCAGGTTAGTGGATACTTTATAGTTTTAAGGTCCGAATTTCACCATTTAGTTTATAGACAGCTTTTACGAACCAATAATCTTTAAATACGTTCTTGCAATCCAAAATTATTTAGCGGAAGGTTTAAACGACAAAAAGCGTTTAACGAACCGTTAAATACGTTCTTGCAACCCGGCATGAGTATTTCAAGTACTTTTGGAAAGTACTGGTACTGGATACTGGAAGTAAAAAAAATTTCAAGTACTGGTTACTTAATACTTAAGTACTTGCAACAGCTCTGCTTACAATAGCTCTACGTAAGAGTCACACCAGATTTTTATTTTATTAATTAAAAATAAATTTTCTTGTTATCATCATACTATATTATAATTGCCTAAGACCGTGTCCGATGTGTGAAACAACCAATCAGGCCTCAGGGATAGCGCCATGGTAACAAAATATAAATATTTACCCATGTTTACGATTTTTTTTATTTATTTACATTTTGAATTCTAAAATATCGGCGTAAATTTTTTGTCTGTGTACCGGGAGAGTCCCGGAAAGAATATGATTCATAAAAAATCTTAAGTTCATGAATAATTAACCGCTAAAATAACCTCTACATATAAAAATGAAAAGGGAAAATGTATGTACCGGTATGTATATAAGTAGGCGAGCAAGGTGGTCCAGGGGGCGCAGCCCCCGGCTAGACGGAAAACTTTGCGTCTAGTTTTTCATAAGTTTGTTAAAAAGACACTCTTTTTTTTTATTTCTCTTATTTTATTATTCCGGTTTATCTACAATTTACTAACGCAAAAAAAAAATAATAAATTAGCCTTTATTTTAGTAAAATTTAAAAAATTTTCTTGAATAAAAATTGACCTAGTTTTATCTATCCTTTTTTCTAATTGAATTCAAAAAAAAAAAAAAAAATCTTAGCCTAAGAATGCGGAAAATATATTACTAGAGGGGATGGGGGTGGGGGGGGGGGATTATTTATTAAGGCTTAAACTTTTGAATAACAAAAAAGTCATATTTTTTATGCCCTAAACTCTAGTAGGGAGTTTATATAAAATGCATACCTCTTAATACAATGCACAATAAAAAAAAAAAAAAAAGCACCGGACGGTAATATGGTCCAATCTCTGGAATAAAAAGATCTCTAAATGTTTTTGTAATAAAACCAGGGAGGTAGGGAGTGACACTAAGGCTTGTTTGAAGGAGTGGGAGGGAGAAATTCGAGTCGTCCTTATTGTGAATATGAAATATATATATATAAGAAAGTTTAAAGCGCGAATTTCAAACCAGAATTTAATAAATTTAGATTTGTGAAATAAATTTTAAAAGAATAATTTCAAGTTTCCTTAAAATAATTATAAAATAATATTAATAAAAATTCCTTGAGGTAGTCTAGTTATTTGAGAACGTTTAGACCAGTGATTCTCAACTTGTCGCGCAGTGCACTTTTAACGATTTCAAAATTTGGCGGCACACAAAGAAAAAGATAAGTTTAAAAGTTGGTAATTTGTTCATAAACTTTTATTTCATATCATGGGTATATTAACATTAAATCACCGAAGTATATGAAAAATGATTGAAAATTCATATTTTTTTTTTTACAGTGTAGTTGTTTTGTCGAAGAATTCTTGATTTTGTGTGTTTTTATTTTTATTTTTAAAAATAATTAACATGGCATGTTCTACATATGGATGCATGAACAGACCTATAAAAAAAAAGTAAAAGACAGCAAAATGAAGAGGAATCTGTGTTTTTTTTTTTTTATCATAACAAGTGCCTCAAAACTACCAGTCATATTTATATATAGTCAGTTTTTTTTTTTTTTAAACATTCACACTTTTTTTTTCTCATTCACACTCACATTCACACACAAATTCACAGTCTTTTCGGCAACTTAGGCCATTTAAGACTTTGACGATAACTGTTGTAATTAATATATCAATTTGGTGTTCAGGCATTTCTTATACTCAGTTAATTGCATACATTTATCATACTAAACAAAATATTTTTTGTATATAACATTATGAGATTTATATAAATTAATATTTTTGGTAATTAAACAAATATATTAATAAATATATTTTTTGTTTATATTTTATTTTTTGTAACCATTTTTCCATTAAACTAATGATAATTTCTTTTTTTAATTGACTAATCAACAGCATTATGAAGAGAATGATTGCCGCAACATTTAATATTTTTTTATACATTTATGCATATCAAAACGACCTGCAGTTGAAATAAAATAATTTTTAAAGAGTTTTTCCTTCATGAGAAAATTTTCCCTCACATTATTTTCCAAAAAAAGGCCCGAAATTTGATGATATATTAGCATTATGATCAATGTTTTCATATTCTCAATATGGCGGTTGTGACGTCAACTCTTATTCCAAAGCTTCCCTCCCTGAATAAAACTTTCTAGTTTTTCTATTTCACTTAGGGAATATTTTAACATCAATGACGGAATTGTAAACAGAACCAGGGAGAAAAAAAAGATTTATTTATTTTTTTATCAAAGCCCCCCCCCCCCCCTCGTAACTATCAAAGTGTGTTAATAGCAAATAAATCTTTTCACATTATAAATGTAAACAATTTACTTTCTTTTTCTTTTTTTTTCTCCCTCTCTTCAGTTTCAGGCTTAAAAGTTTTATTTCTAAAGTTAAATTGAACATATTAAATTTAAAAACATAAAAAGTTAAAAGTGGTTAAGTAATTTAATTGAATTAACGTTTAACAAAAAAAAAAAAAAATTAAGATAAGAATTCTAGGTCGATTAAATAAGTTTGTCTTAATTTTACTACTTAAATAAAAAAAAAAAATTTTTTTAGATTAAATAATAATTTGAAATTTTCAACAATCCAAGGGAATTAAATACAGTAGCAGTAATATTAACAGAAAGTGAAAAAAAATAACATTGTGTGGTTTTATGAAAGCACGATGCAAGTGAAACTTTTTTTTCGGATCGGATTAAGTGAAAATTTTCAGAAAATTATTCAATTAAGGGTATTAAAATCGCGTTTTTAATTTTTACTTAATAATTGGAAAATGGGAAATCGATAGAAGCATGTTAAAAACTGAGAACAATATTTATTTAGTAATTGAAGTTTTGAATCATTTTAAATTATTTAAAAAATTATATTTTATCAATTTAAAAATTGAATAATTAAATCTCACAATTATTTTTTTATAATTCGTCATATATATTAAATTTCAACTTTCCTATTTTTGTCGTCACGGCTTGTCACGTCATGGCTTGTAGCGTCATGGCCTTTGACGTCACTGTTTGTAACGCGACATGCTGATAGAGAAACGAAAAAATTTGAGACGATCAAATATAAGTTCCACTTTAAAAATACACTGTGCGTCACAAAAAAAAAACATTTTGTTTCTTCCTAAAAAAACATTTTCTAATCAATTTTAATGATATTGTAATCAGTGCCAGAGGAGTTTCTCGGGGGGGGGGTAATATGGTGTGACTGGTCGCACAGCACACAATTTTTTTTTTTAAACGTGTCAGAGAATTTTTTTCAGATTTTACGACCCAGCCAAAAAAAAGTTATAGCATTTTCAAAAAACATCGACTTTTTTTTTTTAAATCAAAACTTATCGGAACGTTTTTTTTTTTTTGAAATTTTTGTCTTTAAATGTACTTTTCAGAAATAAATATGTCAAAATTTTACAGATTCATCTTGAACGTTTTTTTTGACATTTTCGGAAAAAAACAAAAATTTCGGGATGAATGACACTTTTTTTATTTATTTATTTATTTTTTTTTTATAAAAAACTTTGATTTTTTTCTACAAATGCTCTGAAATTTTTATAAAAAAAAAAAAAAAAAAAAAAAAAAAATAATAATAATAAAAAGTGTCATTCATCCCAAAAAATATTTTTTTTCCGAAAATGTCAAAAAAAACGTACAACATGAATCTGTAAAATTTTGTCATATTTATTTCTGAAAAGTACATTTAGAGACAAAAATTTCAAAAAAAAAAATCCCAATAAGTTAATTTTTGTCAGTTTTACGGTTATTTAAAAAAAGTCGATGTTTTTTGAAAATGCTATAACTTTTTTTGGGCTGGGTCGAAAAATCTGAAAAAATTCTCAGACACGTTTTCAATAGGGTACAAAAAGATGATAAAGTTTCAGCCAAATCAAAAATGGTCGAGTTGGCGTGGAATGCCCCATATTATATATATTTTCACTTTCTCTTGTTATATTCGATGTCGTGGATGCTGATGGCAATACTCGTTTTGAGGGTCCCCGATTCCAAGTCCTTCAAAATGGTCTGTCGGTGTGTGTGTGTGTTCAAATCTATTTCGACACAAACAATCTGGCACAGAATGCAACTTTCAATTGCCATAAGTAAGAGAATGTCGTGTGCTGTGCGACCAGTCACACCAGGTCGATTTCAAACGGAATAATCCTGCACAGATTATATAATTAATTTAATTTTTTTTTTTTAACGTAATCTCTTTCTTTTTTTCCGATTAAAAATATTTAATAAAACTTGTAGAGAGAATAAAACTTAATATTTCGCTCGATATTGAATCTACACTGAAAAAAAAAACCTTGTAAATTCAATGGAAATCCCTTCAATTCATTCCGAAACCGTAATGAAAATGCGTCAATGAGGTTTCTCGTCAATTCAATGGGATACCTTGTTAAAACGAAATTGAAGGTGCATCTTATAATTTCAAAAGGTTTTCCTGTTGAAAAAAACTGACCATTTTTCCTTTAAATTTAAAAGGAATTTTTGTTAAAACGAAGTTGACAGTATTTCCTGTAAATTTTAAAGGAAAAATTGTTGAAACGAAATTGACAGGATTTCCCGTAATTTTTAAAGGAAATTTTGTTGAAACGAAATTGACAGTATTTCCTGTAAATTTTAAAGGAAATTTTGTTGAAACGAAATTGACAGGATTTCCCGTAATTTTTAAAGGATATTTTATTAAAACTAAATTTATTAAATTTCTTGTAATTTTAAAATTATTTTTTATTTCATTCTGGTTTTACCTTGAATTTATTTCAATCTGCAACAGCTACACTCGCCGGAACACAGGTTTTTGGCGTGTTGATTAATTAAAATAAATTTTTAATCATTTTTTAAATACATGTTAAATTTTTCTCAGGTCAAACGTAAAAAGATAATGCATACGTTTGACCTGATAAAAATTAAACATGTACCAGTATTAAAAAATAATTAAAAATTTTTTTTTAATTAATCAACACGCCCAAATCCTCCTGTGTTCCGACCAGCTGTGGTAGATTGAAATAAATTCAATTTAAAATGATTTTTTGTCAAAAACAATTTGACAGGAATTCTTATAATTTTAAAGGAATGCTTTGGATAAAGAAAATAATGTGAAAAAAAAAATCAAATTTACAAAATTATAACATAAAAAATGTTTTTTTATTCTAGGAGTTAAATACAAAAAAATTACAACTCAGTTGTAATGTACACCAAAAAATAAATACTTTTGAAATGTATTTTCAAGATGTGTTATTTTATAAATATTAATTAATATTTTTGAAACAATATTAAAATATAAAAAGCAATTGAAATGTTATTTTCAGAACCATAGATGATGAATTGTTCAATTGTAGATGCTGAATCTTCGATTATGAATTCTGAAAAAAGTTTGTTTTTTAATTCCATCAAAATTTGTTTATGCCAAGAGACAAATAAAAAAAAAATAAAATAAAAATTTGTTTATATTTTATTTTAACTGGTTGACGCATCTTGGTCGGCTAGGTAAAGTAAGACTGATAAAGAGAGCCAGAAGCTATTAACCCCTTGGGTCTCTATTGTATGCGTTTCTTTTGTCTACTGGAAATAAGGAATTTTATTTGAAAGGACCCTTTTTTCACTCATGTCAATGCCGACAGCCTAAAAAAGAATATTAAAGTTTTTTACAAAAAAAAAAAAAAAAAAAATAATAATTTGTATAAACAATATATAATATTTTGATACAATTCACTTTTTGTTTATAACATTATATTTACCTTTTAATATATGAAACAGATCTTCTAAATTCCACTCGATTAGCATGTGATATAATTTTAAATAGTCTTCATTGAAGTCCTGCAAGTCAAGCACAAAATTTATTATAAATAATATATTAAAAGAAAATCATAATATATTTTTAGACGTACCTTGGTTTTTTTGCCATAATATCTACGAAATTTAAAATAAAAAACAGGACACAGAGAAAATTTTGTTAGACGTGCCATGAATAAAAAAGTATAAATATTTTTCAAAATTAAAAAAGTATATGATATGATAGAAGATATCAACACGGATTTCACAAAAAATATTCAAAGAATATATCTGGAAGAGAAAATTCGCCTATTCTAACTCAAGCTAGTCATGCCGTCTACTAAGACAGAATGACGAGCTTGAGTTAGAATAAGCAATGGGTACGTAGGCAGGTAGAGAGGGAGTTGCCTTTTTCTTAGAAAATAAGAATTTAAAGGTTTATACTGTAAAAATGAAATGAAACCTTGTCAATTTTACAGGATTTCTTATTGAATTAGAACTCGATGGAATTTCCTGTAAAAATAAAAGGAAATTTTTTCATTTTTACGGTATGATTTTGTCAAATAGAACTTGAGGCGATTTCTTGTAAAAATAAAAAGGAAAATTTGTTAATTTTATGGGAAGGTTTGTTGAAAATTTTTAAAAGGATTTCACTTTAATTTTACAAGGTCGGTTTTTTTTCAGTGTAATCTTTCTTTATTAAAAAATTCCTCTGGCTACATGACATGGAAACTAATAAATATTAATTTGATTAATATAATATTAATGGAGTATTATTTTTTTTTTAGGATACATGCACTTGTCATAGAAATAGAAAGAGTGAATGATGTAAAAATAAAAAGAGATAAAAAAAAATACAATGAGAAGTTCGCATGACAACATTTAAGAGTGATGGTGGGGGGGGCGGGGGGGGGGGGAAGCTTGACAGAGCATTTAATAATTCAAACATATACGTATAGGGATACATACTGCTACCGATAAGAAAACTTTGAATTATAAATATTTGGTTTATTTTTAAGTGGATTTTATTCTTTAGCTTATACACATACTGGAAATAAGATAAAAAATGGTTATAATTCATAATACAAAACAAGAACACACAATTTAACCCCAAAATACTGTAAGGGACTTTGAAGGATAGCTTGAGGGACCCAGAGGGATATACACGCCCACACCAGGGACACACACAGTAGATCTAAAGTGACCAGAAGAAAAATGTGTGTCCCTGGTGAGGACGTGTATATCCCTGTGTGTCCCTCAAGGTTCACTATGCAGACCTGCTCCGGGCGTGTGGATCCCTCGATCATTTTTACTCGGGCCAATCAACCCCAGATATCACACCATTTAAATTAATTACTCACTAATATAATTTTAAAAATCTGGTGTAATGGTTGCACAGCACACACCTTCGGTAAGAGAAAGTTGCCCTCGGGGTTTAGTGTAGGGGTTAGCGTGCTAAACTCGTATACCAAAAGTCGCGGGTTCGGACCCCAGGCAGGCCGATGATTTTATTTAAGCCATTTGGATACCAAATAATTTAAATAGAATGCCTGGAACCCTAATATGTGTATTAATCTCGGATATCGTAAAAGTCTTAAATGGCCTAAGTTGCCGAAAAGACTGTGTGTATGTGAGTGTGAATGAAAAATAAGTGTGTTAAAAAAAAGAGAAAGTTGTGCACCGTGCTGGCCACACCAGATTTTTTGTATATTATATTATATATATTTAGTTGCTCTTAGCACTTTAGTTCCAAACTTGCCCACGCGATGATTCATAGATGGCCCTGAGCTACGAATGCTTCCACATTAGTAAAGTGTACTTCAAACAATTTTCACGAAAAATTTCACTGATATTCTTTTTAAAGAGCATCTAAAAAATAGTTGATTTATGAATTAAAAAAAAAATTCTTGTAGCGAATTTTGAGAAAATTGTAAAAAACTGAAAAAGTACATCAGTAAAGTACTGGTACCCTTTGGCCGATTTTGATTAAAAGCTTATTTTTCCGGTCCCGGGGGGGGGGGGGGTGTTTAACTTAAATATAAAATTTCAGCCTCATAGCTCAATTCCTTCATGCTTAAAATTGAATCGAATCTTTGACATGAATCCAATACTTTCTCTCTATATATTAAAATATATAGAGGTAAGAGAAAGTAAAAATGTATCATTCATTCAAGAGTTTCCAAGGGTCAGAGCTTTCCTTCAATTAATTTCTATTGATTAGAAAAATAATCATATATCGGACAACGCCCTTGACCTTCTCCCTATCTTTTAATTTTTTTTTCCTTCCTTTTGTTTTAATATCAATAGAATAAAATTGTCAACAAGTGGGACACCTGAATTAGCAAAGCAGCAATAATTTCCTTTCTTTTTTTTTTTTGTTTTTGTTTTTGTTCGAGATGATATATATATTAATTTTTTTGATTAATTTGTTTGTTGTTAGTTGCTATTCATGAGATTATTTATCTCTAATTGATTTTTTTTTCAACTTTTAAAAAGCCTCTTTTAACGAGGCCCTTGAACTTCACCTGTTTTTTTTTTTTATTTATTTTTATTTTTTTTAACATGAGCTTGAATTTGTTGGTAATAAAAAGTTAGAGTTAAGAACATGGCATTTCAGTAGCTCAGAGAGAGAGAGCGCGCGATAAATAACCTTTAAAGAGGAAATAAACGAGCGCTTGCTTCTATTTGAAAGCTTAGAAAATTTAAAAAAAAAAAAAAAAAACATAGGGATCACTTTATAAAATTATTATTACTCTTTTTTTTTTTTTTGTGAAATCTTTTCTCGAATATTAACACATCACAAAAATGTTTTTTTTTTTTTTATTTGTAATGAATTTTTACTTCTTTTATGAGGTAATTCCGGGGGAGATGCCCCACCCACCCCTCCATTAATTGTAATTCACACCAAATCGACTGATTGTCGCTTTTTACTTTCTCTTACCTATATGTATATGTTAATAGGAAGTAGTGGATTTATGTCAAAAATTGCAATGTTGATATTTTGATGGATATACACTAGAGCAGGGATGAGCAACCCGCCTCTTGCGGCCCGTTAAACATGTTTATGCGGCCCGCCAAGCATTTCTAAAATTGAAAATAAATATTTTTTTATTTTAATTTTATCATTATCAGTATATTTTCAACCATGAAATTAATAAAAAATGACCACCGATTAAGACTGAGTGGGTGCACTATTAGAAAGCTGCGTACGTGTAGCTTCCTCATCAATTTCGACTGATATTGATCAGCTTAAAAACAGTGCCAAATTTCTCATTAAAAATTTCAAGTAAATTCGTTTTTCTGTTCTTGTTTGTTTTTATTTTGCATTAAAATTTAAATATAAAGTTGTGTAAATTATTAATAAGTGTTACTTTATGTGCGGCCCGCCAAAAAATTTTAAAATTTAAATTGGCCCGATGATTAAAAAGGTTGCTCACCCCTGTACTAGAGTGTCTCAAAAAAACCGGATTTTTTTTTTTTTTTCAAAGAACATTGAAAAATCATCAAAGTATCTTTAGAAAAAGACCCTGTAAAAATATGAACTCTTAATGTTAATATTATATTTAGAGGTGGCGTTTTGTAATTTTCTGTTTTCCATTTAAATAACATGGGAAATTTTTTTTTTAAACTTTGGAATTTTGTAACGTGATAACGAGCTACTTTATAAGTAAGATACAATCAGTCTTTATAGTAAATTTAAAGCTCTATATAAATGGTCTGATTAACATTTTGCGTAAGTCAAACAGAGATATCGAGCCTCAAACTTCAGGCTGTTTAAAATTACGCTTTGTTTTTTTTTAAACACAAAAAAAAATCAATTTATATCCATTAAGAACCCAATATTACTATATTACTATATTATTGTATATTAATATTACTATTATTAATAGATATAAATTGATTTTTTTGTGTTAAAAAAAAAACAAAAAAACAAAGCTTAATTTTAAACAGCCTGAAGTTTGAGCCCCGATATCTCTGTTTGACTTACCCAAAATGTTAATCAGACCATTTATATAGAGCTTTAAATTTACTATAAAGACTGATTGTATCTTACTTATAAAGTAGCTCGTTATCACGTTACAAAATTCCAAAGTTTAAAAAAAAATTTCCCATGTTATTTAAATGGAAAACAGAAAATTACAAAACGCCACCTCTAAATATAATATTAACATTAAGAGCTCATATTTTTACAGGGTCTTTTTCTAAAGATACTTTGATGATTTTTCAATGTTCTTTAAAAAAAAAATTCGGTTTTTTTTGAGACACTCTAATATACACGTTTTGAGGCCCTCTGAATCCAAGTGGTCTGTCTGTGTTCAATTTAAAGATCGAAGGAATTGAGCTATGAGGTTGAAATTTTTTATTTAAGCTAAGCGTCCCCCTGAGACGTGAAAATAGGCTTTTAATCAAAATCAACCAAAAGGTACAGTGGGCGCCACAAGTGCCTGATCTGTTCGAAAGTGAAGCTTTGAGCTTAGGCAACCAAAAATGCTTAGCTTTATCAAGTGTTATAATAAAAGTAGCTTTTCCCCTTCAGGTGGATTAAAAAAAAATTCATTTTAAACTGGTAAGCGTTGGCTCTATTTGAAACATTATGCTTTAATTTTAATTGCCCTCGAAGGTAAGAGAAAGTTGTGTGCTGTGCGACAGTCACACCAGATTTTCAAAAAAATTTTCATGGTATATAAATGCGACTATGATATGAGGAGTTTATTGTGAAAATTCTATACTACTTTGAATAAATAATATCAAACATTCAATACAAGTGAACTTTTTTATTTTTTATTTATTTTTTTTTAAATTAAGTGCCAATAGAAATTTTAAAGGCACTATTTGAAAGTCTATAAAAGAAAGCAGGTGAAAATGTGTTTTCTTTTAATGGTTCCCTCCTTTTGATAAAGAAAGTTGAAAGTTTTCAAGTCACCTCACGCCTTGAAAATTTAAATAAAATTGAATAAACTTTTTAGAGGGGGGGGGGGGGAGAACTTATTAAAGAACATCAAATAAGTATCTAAGATTCAAAGGGAATGATCTCATTTCCTTTTTAGCAGGAAAGCAAATTGTCTCCTCTCTCGCTCTCTTCATTATTGAGCAGAGGTAGGAGAGATAGATTATGAAATTTAATATTTGCGCCAAGATTGCTTTCCTCTCACCTGTAGCTAAGAATATCCCGGGGAAGGAATATTATGCATCATAAATAAATTACTTTTTTTTTTTTTTTTTTGAACATCTTTATTACTGTATTAACTAATCCACTTTAACGCTTAATATTTTATAAACTCACTACCGGTGGTGGAATTTTATTAAAATTTATATAACTAGCCGCGACGCGCGCCGAAGGCAAGCTTTGCCCCCTGGACCTCCTGCCAGCTGGCTATATTGGTAACCAATCCAATTGAAATAAATTTTTCTCACATGAGACGGGATGCGAACTCTTGACCCCCCAGCACAATGAAAAAAGAAAAAAAAAACTATTCCAATTCAGTGGCTGCCAAGGGCGGATACAAGGGGGGGTAAAGGGGTAATTACCCCCCCCCCCCCCCCCCCGAGATTTAAAAACTAATATTTAAAAATTCGATTTGTATTAAATACAAATCAAATTTAAACGGACAGGAAAAAATTTCGGTTCCGCGAAAGAGGCGATGGGGAATGTTCCCGAGAAACACCTCTGGATCCGCCCTTAGTGCCTGCTTGAGAATTTGTTTACAGTCATAGAATACATAAAATGCAAAAAATACATAAACATTTCTCCAACATTTCCTATGGGAGAAATCATAACTTTATCAATTAATAATTCAAAAAGTTATAAGAATTTCGGGATGAAAATAATTTTCCTGTAATCCCTAGAAGGTCCTCTTTAAGCATATAAAATTTCGTTTCAAAATTCTAACAGGAATTGCCCAAATGGGGAGAGCGTGACAGACAGACGGATATTAGCGAATTATATAAATACTAGCCGCGCCGCCCGCCTTCGGCGGGCTTCGCGTCTAGCCAGGGGGGCTACGCCCCCCTGGACCCCCCAGCCGCTGGCTCCGGGCCCGCCTGCGGCGGACCCTCGTCTTTCTTAAATATGAGTTACGGGCTGGCATCTAGAAAGGGGGCTACGCCCCCCCTGGACCCCACCAGCTGGATCGGATCCGCCTGCGGCGGACCCTCGCCTTAAATATGAGAAACGGGCTGGCGTCTAGACGGGGGCTACGCCCCCTGGACCCCCAGCCGCTGGCTCGGGCCCGCCTGCGGCGGACCCTCGCCTTTTCTTAATTATAAAAAGAAAATTATTATTACTACGTATTCCAATCCAGTGCCTGCTTGAGGATTTGTTTACCTTCATAGAATACACAACTTCAAAGAATACTTGAATATTTCTCTATACATTTCCTATGGGAGAAATCGTAACTTTAAGAATTAATAACTCAAAAAGTTATAGGAATTTTGGGACCCGAGTATTTTTCCGGGACTCTCTATAACGTCCTCTATAAGACTGCAAAATTTCGTTTCAAAATTCCAATGGGAAGTTGGTCAAACAGAGCGTGACAGACGGACAGACAGACAGACAGACAGACAGACAGACAGACAGACAGACAGACAGACAGACAGACGGACGGACGGACAGACAGACAGACGGACACTCCGCAATTATTATATATAGAAGATTTGGGACAAACTACCATTGTGAGTCGACACTCACCAGATTTTGGGACATCACCCACGAACTAAGATCAAGACAACCCTAATATTGATTGCTTCTGAATGTTGTGTGTGTGGGTGGGTGTAATATGAAATTAACCTACTTCTCGGTTTTCTCATTAGGTTTTTAATTCAACTTTTTATTAGGATATTTGCTGAAATTAGATTTTTCTTTTTAAAGATTTCTCCGAAAAAAAAATCAAAAGAAAATAAGGGTCTTTGTTTCTCTTTTGATTAATTTCTTATGATTACATCAAAGGACTGACTGATTACCCTCTTCGGGAAAAACCAAAAATAACAAAATAACACTTTCAAGTCAATAGAGGAACGGATTCATGGGCACCAGCAAAGGGTGTCTTGAGCTTATATTATTTGAAATTCCTATCGGCAAACTCGTTTATTTACTCAAGGTGCTTCCGTGCACGAAGACACACACCTCAAACCCAACCGGCCTCTGACCGTAACCAACTACCGGCACTCCGTGAAATTGCATCATTTCCTATCTCTAACTCCTCCTCATGTGTTCGTTTCCAGCTATCTATCTATAGCAACTCCCTCTCCTCGTAGAGTTGCCTGAGGGCTATTGTGGTGAGATCCAATATTCCAATCCAAGGCCTACTTGAAGATTTCTTTACATTAAATAAATATTTTTATTTAATAAAAAATCTGGTTTGTATAACAGGTGCACAACTTTCTCTTACCTTCGGTAATCGAAAGTTGTGTACTGTGCTTGTCACACCAGATTTTTTTGTGTCGTCATATATTTAGTTTCCGCCAATATATTAGAATTTAAGATGTCAAATTTATAAGTATGGGAAAATATTTATATTTTGTTACCATGGCAACCATTTCTCCTATCTTCTCTATGAAGCACAAGAGGAAAGTGTGCTTCAAACAATTTTGAGGGCAAAATGAGAATATACATTTTAAAGGGCATCTAAAAAATAATTGATTTTTGAATTTTAATCAAAATCGTTTGTACGAATTTAGAGAAAATCGAAAAAAACTGAAAATTTACATCAATAAAGTACTAGTACTCTTTCTTTGGGCGATTTTTTTTTTTTTTTTTCTTTTTTAAAAACATTCACACTTTTTCTCATTCACACTCACATTCACACACTCATTCACACAGCCTTCTCGGCAATTTAGGCCATTTAAGACTTTAAACGATATCCGTTAATGTGTATTATACATATTGGGGTCCAGGCATTTTTATTTAAGTCATTTGGTATCCAAATGCCTTAAATAAAATTATGGGACTGCCTGGGGTCCGAACCCGCGACGTTCGGTATAGAAGGTAGACACGCTACCAACTACTCCAAGCCCCGTGGGCTGGGCGATTTTGATTAAATGCTTATTTTCTCGGTCCAGGAGGGTATCTAACTTAAATATAAAATTTGATTCCGATAGCTCTTTCATGCTAAAAATCATTACACACAGGCACACACACACAGACAGACAGACCATGACAGAGCAATTTGCGGGACGCACCTCTTCGGATTCAGGGGACCCCAAAAAGTGTATATCCATCAAAATCTTGAGATCGAATTTTTGACATGATCGCAATACTTTTTCTCTCTATATATTAACATATATAGAGGTAAGAGAAAGTAAAAATTGAATAATTAAATCTCACAATTATTATTTTATAATTAATGATGATTGGGCGAGATGAGAGGAAAGGGAGACCAGTCCCATTAGGGACTGATTTTTGGGAGTAGAGAGGTGAAGGGCCTCTCACTCCCAACATAGGAAACCGGGTTGATGGCTCTCGAGCTAGATACCGGTACTTGGGGTTGGTGCGTGCCTCCGTGCACGATGCACCAGGGGTAAATAACCGGGGAATGATTTTTTTTGTAGGCTATTGAGGGTTTTTATGCCGTAATTTATAATTAATCCTATATGTGAAATTTCAATTTTCGAATTTTTGTCTTTTATATGGAAAGAGAAGAGAAGAGAAGAGAAGAGAATCATTGAAAAGTATTCATTTGAAAATATTAATTTATTATCGTTCTAAAATTTAATTATTTACACGTTTGCTTTCTAAAGATGTAAATAAAGCTTTGTTTACAGAGAGAGAGAGAAAAGAAAAATTGAAAAAAGCAAGATGACAAACGAGATTAGAGGGAAATTTAGAAAGAAGAAAAAAAAGTTGAAGTTTGTTCTTCTCATTATCAATTATAGAAATCAAAAGAAAATTTTTGATTTAAAAAAAAAAATAATTAGCAAGTTAATGAGATTTTGTTAGAGATTATTTTACAAGAGAAATATGGTGTGAGTACCTCACAGCACACAACCCTCTCTTATAATTAGGTCAATTATTAATTTAGGATTGGCTGTACATGCTAAAAAGTTTCATTCTTGATTAGGCTCGAAAAAGAAATTGCTTGCTTCTTAGCAATTTGGTTTTAGTAAGAACCATTTCGCTATTTATCGGGTAGTACGTAGTCCTCAAGAACGAAAAGAGCTAGGAGGTTGAAATTTTATATTTAAGTTGGGCACCCCCATGGGAAATGACAGGAAGCTTTTAATCAAAATCGGCCAAAGAGTACTAGTACTTTACTGATGTACTTTTTCAGTTTTTTACTGATTTTCTCAAAATTCGCTCCAACGATTTTGATTAAAATTCAAAAATCAATTATTTTTTAGATGCTCTTTAAAATATATATTCTCATTTTGCCCTTGAAATCTTCTGAAGCACACTTTACTTTTATACTTCATAGGAGAAATGATTGCCATGGTAACAAAATAAAAATATTTTCAATATCAGGAGGATTGGCTGAATATATAATGAGTAGTGAAGATATTCAATGCAGCCAAAAGCATTAAAGAAAATTATATTTATCTTTAGCTTTATTTCATACGTTGGTCGACGTTTCGGCCGATATTCCGGTCTTCATCAGAACAAAGTGCTGTTTGCCTCGAGCTCATAGAGGCTCTTGGCAACTCCTGACAACGCGTTTGAGCGAACATTCGTCGGAGGTCATAAATATTATCTATTGAACCAGTAGTCATGACATCCGACGAATGTTCACTCAAACTCATTGTCAAGAGTTGCCAAGAGCCTCTATGAGCTTCAAGGCAAACAGCACTTTGCCCTGATGATGGCCGGAATATCGGCCGAAACGTCGAGAAACGTGTGAAATAAAACTAAAGATAAATATAATTTTCTTTATTGTTTTTGGCTGCCTTGATATCTTCACTACTCATAAATATTTTCCCATGTTTATGAATTTTACATCTTGAATTTTAGCCGAAAACTAAATATATATTGATACAAAAATCTGGCGAGACAAGTACAGAACTTCAGATTTTCTCTTATTTTTGGTAGGTTTTGTGCTGTATGACCACTCACACCAGATTTTTGAACTCAAACGTGTATTTCCATCTCTCTCTATATAGGCTCTATTACATAATAATCGAAAAGATCCACAAGTGCCGTATGATTCCATCACAGCTTTAAGATTAAGATTAAATTTTAATTCCCTTGCTTGAGGTCACTTTAATGGCTATCGATTTCGCACAATGGGCATGGCAGCTGGCTGGCTGGCCCTTTTAAGGAAATTTTAAATTCCGTTCATTTAATTTGCCATAAGCATCGGCTTAATGGGATTTATAGGTTTGTTTGCCACAGACACAGAGCCTCAGCCTCTCGTTTGATCCTCTCAGGGCAAATTACATGGAAAATTCTAGCATTCGAGTCGATTGCGAGCACGAATTAGTTGTTTTTTTTTTTCCATGGCCACTATATATGAAAATATTGATGAATTATTAAGTATTATGAGGAATAATAGAAACATCTGCTTATAGCCTAGTATTGAATTCGATTAAAGGTGATATAACATGAATTTATTTTTTTCTCTTCAAGCTTAATTGATTTGTTTTTCAATTATAGTCTTGTCTGCCTACAGTGGCCACTAGACTTTAGAAATAGTCCGTTTTCGGCGGGCTTGTCCCTGTGGACTCACCTCTAGTTGACTTCTAGTCAATGTTTAAAATTTTTTTAATGAAAATATTTTTTATCCGGACTTCGATACATATCGGCTAATCTGGGGTATCGAAAAGAATAATTTTTCACTATCAAAGTCACTTCTTCGGAATATTGTAACAAAAAAAAGAGGTAATTTAAGAAAACAAAGTGTCATTACAGATTTTTTCAAGAGATAAATATCATATTACTGTTTCGGGTAATCCGGCATTTTCAGAATTCCGCCTGTCCCGTTTAGGCCGGATTAGCAAGACTCTACTGTATAGGAAAAAGAAACGAATAACAGAATAATTGTTCAATGTCAAATGTCCGTAGTCCAAATCAAGCTTTCTGATTGGTTAGAGACGATCTCCATGCCACACTGAGCGAACAACTATCGCTTTTCTTATTAAAGTGAAATGGAAAAGAGCAAGTACAGGAAAATTTGATTTATCCATCCTCAGTCCTCGTTGGCTTAGGCACAAAGTTGTCATTGTTGTTGCGGCACGAATATCTTATAGACTCTCACGGATCATTGACACTCGCCAGATTTTATAAAAAAAAAATATATACTGTACATGTGCACAAATTCGTGCCGCAACAACAATGACAACTTGATGCCTAAGCCAACGAGAACTGAGGATGGACAAATAAACTTTGTCCGAAACGTCTCCTTTTCGGCATTTGGCATCCAAAGGCTCGCAACGATCCCAGGGAGAGATCGTTTTTTTTTAATTAATTTTAATTTTAAATATAAATTTTTATACACAAAATGATAGAGAAAAGGAATTATTTTTGGAGTTTAGTTTGAAAAAATTTTAAAATAAAATTAATCCTTTTTTCCCCTTCCCCTTTTGAGAGAAGATTATTTGGTCGATGAACAGACAGAAAAATCTGGTGTGACTGGCGCACAGCACACAACTTTCTCTTACCTTCGGTAATCGAAAGTTGTGTACTGTGCTTGTCTCACCAGATTTTTTGTGTCGACATGTATTTAGTTTCCGACAGTACGGTACATTCGATTTTCAAGATGTAAAATTTATAAGTATGGCAAAATATTTATATTTTGTTACCATAGCAACCATAGGAGAAATTCCTATCTTTCCTATGAAGAACAAGAGTAAAGTGGTCTTCAGAAGATTTCAATCACAAAATGAGAATATACATTTTATAGAGAATCTAAAAAATAATTGATTTTTTGAATTTGGTGAAAAAAATCGTTGGAGCAAATTTTGAGAAAATCGAAAAAAACTGAAAAAGTGCATCAGTAAAGTACTAGTACTCTTTGGCTGATTTTGTTCAAAAGCTTCGTGTCACGTCCCATGGGGGTGCCTAACTTAAATATAAAATTTCAACTTCTAGCTCTTTTTGTTTTTGAGATATTTTGTTCACACAGACACACGACACACAGACAGACCATGTCGCGAAAACCACTTTTTTGGATTCAGGGGACCTCAAACGTGAAGATCCATCAAAAAATCTCGACATCGAATTTTTGACACATGAAACCAATACTTTCTCTCTATATATATTAACATATATATGAGGTACGAGAAAAAGTAAAAATATCATTCGACTGCGGGCTGTGGGGCCTCTAAATTCATTCATTGGCGGACCTGTGAAGCCACTATCATCATCACTCGATGGCTCATTATTCAAGCCGCCAACATATCTCAATGGCGGGCTGTGAGGGCTGCCAATATCTTATAGCATTCACACTCATTCGATGGCTAAGGAGCCGCCCTCGACACCACTCGATGTGCAGCCGCCGCCACCACCTATTTTGTCTTCGGGCCGAGAGACGGTCACCATTTAATGCAGAGAACCGAGACGTCCGTCTTCACTGCAGTTCGGACGAAGGTCGGTACACTTGCGAACCGAAACGCCAATCCCCCACCGAAGACACCAACCAACCATCTATTTATACCTTTCAATTTTATTAATATTTTTCAATAAATTTTAAATTTGAATTTTTTTTTAAATAAATTATAATTTATATTTTTTTAAATTTTATTTTTTTATTGTTGCAAACAGATACTCTCCTACGTTCGTCCTCCCCGTTCTTGACTCTTCAAAAACGTTGCGGGCTCCTTTATTTGCTGCACCTGTACTTGCTCTTTCCCATTCCATAACATCAACAGCAACTTCTCTTCAAATTATTTTATTTAAATACTCATATTTCATATTTTATTTTATTGTGTGGTGCCAGCAGATTGCCATATCATGCAAATTCTGGGTCAGAGTATTCTTTTATAAATATAAGAAAAACAATATTTGTGTATAGTGTATTTAATAAAATGTTTGAATACTTAATAAATATATTTAATATTTTCTGAGTATCTCCTAAGTACAGTTTTTAAAAAGTCGATTTTCAAAAAT